>PVJI01012083.1:0-53242 GCA_004026765.1 Micronycteris hirsuta | reverse complement strand
AGTGAACAGTCCACAGAATCTTAGCTAAAATGAAGCATGGAAACCAAAGTGTGCAAATGATGCTTCAAAGTAGGCAGTAAGGAGGTTTTAAAGGCAGACGGGAAAGTCCCCAGGAATGGCACCAGATATCGCAGCTGCCACGGGGACAACATTGGAGGAGAGCCGGATTGCTGATAGGGCAGGGAAATGGCAGATCAGTTGCAGAAGAGACTTGAATGCATAAGGTTGTGGGGGGAGGGGGAAGAAGAGGCATGCCGCCACCTAAGCTGGGGTGCTGGGGTGCCAGTCGCTGGCCAGGACAATGCCAGAAGCAGGGGTGGGGGGTGGGGGGGGAGGATGCTGGCAGCACCTGGCACTGGGAGAAGAGGTGGGTCACGACTGGCCATGACTGAGATTGATTCTTGACTTGCCAGAGTTGGAGTATGTGAAAGGCAGTGGCTCTGAGCAGCTATGGTGCCCACAGAGACTTTTTTCAGGAGCGGAACTGAGGTGCTGGGCAGGGACCTCGCACACACAGCTGCTCGGCCAACAAGGAGGGAGGATTGTGGGCACGATTTGCCCCCACTCAGTGCACCTTGTGGATTGATCAAAAGGGTGCAAAGCAACGTGGTATATCCATGCCAGCCTGGCGCAACTGTGCAGAGTGGAGAGTGTGGGCCGCAGGGTGCTGGTAGAGCTGCTGGAAACTGAGCACCTGTGATTATTGTAGCCCAGACTGAGTGCCCTTCCTTGGGGGAATCACCAGAAGAAAACAGCCCAACCCCCAACTGCCTGCAGGAGCTGGGAAGATCTGCAAAACTGGCCAGACAGGCTCAACAGTTTACCCCGGGCCTCCCCCGCCCCGCAACAGTAAGACAGTAAGACCTGGAGCTGAGAGAAAACCAAAGACGGGTCCAGAAAGAAGTCAGAAGGCGAACACCAACAGCTGAGCCAAATTTCACCTTGTTCTTCATCAGAACTTGTGTATTTTTTTATTTCTCTTTTCATTTTTTTAGTTTGCTTTTTCCTTTTTTCTCCCTTTCATATTGCATTTTAATTTTTCTTCTTTCACTTCACCCCTATTCCAAATAACTCACTACTATTGGTCTTTTACTTTTTATTTTTTATTCAGACTATATATTTTTTATCATATTATTGTTATTCCAAATCCCACACACCACCCTTCCCTGGTCTTATTCCATTTCACCATCTTCCTGAGCTTCATTACCAATGCTGTAAACTTTATTTTCTCTCACACTGTGCCATGTTCCTATCTCTTACTCTATTTTTCCTCCATCTAACCTCACATAAGCGCTTTTTTCTTAAGTCAGCTCACACTCTTTTTCCCCTTTTATAAGAATCTTATTTCCTTTCCACCTTTATAAACAGTGGCTAGTTGGGCAAAATACCATGGTTATTGCTGTGCTTCTCCAATGTAACTCCTATTTTTTCACTATTTGTTTTTATTTTAAATTTCATAGAATACTCTCCCCATCTCACTCCATTTCACCTTCTCCCTGCCCCTGATCAGTTGAGTGAGGAATTTATTTAATTTCCCCCCTCTCTCAACCTGGGCTTAACTCCTTAGTCTTACTAGTTGGCTTACCTCATCCTCTCAAAATCCTTTTTTATTGTAGACATCTCATATTCACTTTTTGATTTTGTACAGTATTCTTCTTCCCATTCCACCTTTATTCAGCTGTCATTGCTATTGACCCTGCTGTGGTTTTTCTGCAATTGTGCTCCTGTTGGTCAAATACCTTGTCAGTTTTACCTCAAAACCTCATAGTATACTCTTCCCTTTTCTTACCTCCTTGTTCCCATCACTTTTTTGTGTTCTACTTACATTTAAAATTTTGTTCTCTCCCTTTCTTTGCCTTGGTTCTACCCCTACTCTCAACAATTCTACCTCTTCCCACTCAATAACATTCGCCCCTCTTTTAGTCAGCTCATATTCCTTCTGTCATATCTTATAATATTTGTAATCTCTTTTCACTTTTATTGATTTTTACTCAATTGTGGTTGAGATTGCTGATGTGGCAGGGGGATTCTTTTTGCTGGTATAGGTTTGGTTGTCTGATGATACTGCTTTGTTAACCAACACGTGTACAACAGCACACAAGACAAGGCAGGAGGTGTGACCACTAGTAAGCCTGCTAGAGGGGAGAACCAAGCAACAAAGAAGCCACCAACAAGTAAAGCCCAAGTACCACAAGAGAACCCACACAAATGGAAGGAAGGGCAACCCGAGAGCATCCAACAAGATCAAAGAGATCACACTGCTGAGTCCCACAGAACTACCACAGAAGTCCACCCCATGAAAACAGCTGGCAAAGCAGAGCATTCTGAGATGCAGAAACAAAAAGTCACCTAAAATGGGGAGACAAAGAAAGAAATAGCAATCAAAAGGAATGGAAGAGTCCCCAGTAAAAGAGCTAAATGAAATTGAGGAGAGCAATCCATCAGACATAGAATTCTAAAAAATTGTTATAAGGATGCTCAAGGAACTCAGTGACAACTATAAGAAACTGTATGAAAAAGAAAACAGAAGCTGTAAGCAAGAACCAGGAAGAAATGAAGAATACAATATGTGCCCTGGCTGGTGTAGCTCAGTGGATTGAGCACCGGCTGGAAACCAGACGGTCCCGGTTCGATTCCCCCTCAGGGCACATGCCTGGGTTGCGGGCCAGGTCCCCAGTGAGGGCCATGTGAGAGGCAACCATACATTGCTGTTTCTCTCCCTCTCTCTCTCCCTCCCTCCCCTCTCTCTAAAATAAATAAAATCTTTTTTAAAAAAAGAATACAACATGTGAAATAAAAATTACACTAGAAGGAATTACAAGCAAGCTGGATGAAGCAGAAGACCAAATCAGTGAGCTGGAAGACAAGGTAGAAAGAAATACCCAAGTAGAGTAACGACATGAAAAGAGATTCAAAAAGTGTGAGGATAACTTAAGGGAACTTGAGGACAACAAGAAATGTAACAACATTCAAATCATAGGAATACCACAAGGAGAAGGAAAGGGGCAACAGATAGAAAACCTGTTTGAAAATAATGACAGAAAACTTCTCTAACTTGGAGAGGGGAAAAGCCATGCAAATTCAGGAAGCACAAAGGGTCCCGATCAAGGTGAACTCAAAGAGGCCCACTCCAAGACACATCATAATTAAAATGCCAAACTTTAAAGACAAAGAGAGAATCTTAAAAACAGCAAGGAAGAAACAGATAGTAACATACAAGGGAGCTGGGATAAGGTTAGCAGCTGGTTTCTCAACAGAAACACTATAAGCCAGAAGGGAATGGCAAGAAACAGTAATGCAAAGCAACCAAGACTATTCTACCCAGCAAGGCTGTCATTTAAAATGGAAGGTGTAATAAGGAGTTTCCCAGACTGAAAGAAAGTTAAAAGAATACATCTGCACCAACCAGCATTGCAAGATATGCTAAGGGGACTGCTTTAAGAAGATGAAGCTATACAGTGAGAGAGAGAGAGGAACACAGGTACAAACGGAAAAAATGGCAATGGATAAGTACCTATTAGTAGTAACCTTAAAGGTAAATGGATTAAATCAGAAGACATAGGGTAGCTGAATGGATAAGGAAACACGACCTGCATATATGCTGTCTATAAGAGATCCACCTCAGAATAAAAGACCTACACAGACTTAAAGAGAAGGGTTGGAAAAAAATATTCCAAGCAAATGGACAGGGGAAAAAACCCCAGGGTAGCAATACTTACATCAGACAAAAGAAATTTCAAAACAAAGGCCATAAATGGAGACAAAGAAGGTAATTTCATAATTCCAAAGGGAAGAATTCATCAGGAAGCTATAAACATTATAAACATACATGCACCCAACCTAGGAGTATAAGGAAATATATAAGGAAAATCTTGGATGACTTCAAGAAATATATAGAAAGCAACACAATTATAGTAGGGGATTTTAACACCCCACTGTCAATAATGGGCAGCTCTTCCAAACAAAGAATCAAGAGAGACATTGTGGCACTGAACAACATGCTAGATCAAATGGGCTTAATTGATATATATAGAAGCTTTCACCCCAAAGAAGCAAAATATACATTCTTTTCAAAAGCACATGGAACATTTTCAAAGATAGACCACATGATAGGACACAAAACAAGTCTCAACAAATTCAAGAAAACTGAAATCATATTAAGCATTTTCTCAGATCACAACAACTTGAAACTAGAAACCAACCTCAAGGAAAATACTCAAAAACAGTCAAATACGTGGAGACTGAATAACATGTTATTAAACAATGAATGGGTAAACATGACATCAAGCAAGAAATCAAAAAGTTTTGGGAAACAAATAAAAATGAACACACAACAACCCAAAACCTATGTGACAGCAAAAGCAGTCCTGAGAGGGAAGTTCATAGAAATATAGGCCTACCTAAAAAAGATAGAAATATTTAAAAAAAATGATCTAACCCTACATCTCAAAAATTGGAGGAACAACAACAAATAAAGCCCAGAGTGAGTAGAAGGAAGGAATAGTCAAGATCAGAGCACAAATAAATGACATGGAGACTGAAAGAACAATCCAAAGGCTCAATAACTCCAGGAGCTGATTCTCTGAAAGACAAAATCAACAAGCCTTTAACCAGACTCACCAAGAAAAAAAGAGACACAACCCAAATAAATAAAATCAGAAATGAAAGAGGTGAAGTTATAACTGATACCACAGAAATACTAAGGATCATAAGAAATTACTACAAACAACTATATATGCCAAGAAATTTGAAAACCTGGGTGAAATGGGCAAATTTCTAGAAACATAATCCTCCAAAACTGAGTCAAGAAGAAGGAGAACACCTGAATAGACCAATATCAGCTAGTGAAATTGAAGCAGTAATAAAAAAAACTCCTGACACACAAAAGCCCTGGACTGGATGGCTTCACAAATGAATTTTATCAAACATTTAAGGAAGAACTAACTCCTATCCTTCTCAAACTATTCTAAAAAATTCAAGAAGAGGGAAGATTCCCAAACTCTTTTTACAAGGCCAGTATCATCCTATTCCAAAACCAGGTAAAAACAAAATAAAGAAACAAAACTACAGGACAATATCGCTGATGAACATAGATGCTAAAATCCTCAACAAAATATTGGCAAACTGGATCCAGCAATACATTAAAAAGATTATACACCATGATCAAATGGGATTCATCCCAGGGACGCAAGGATGGTACAATATTCACAAATCAATCAATAAATAAATGTAATATACCACATAAATATGAAAGACAAAAACTACATGATCATATCAGTAGATGCTGAAAAAGCATTTGATAAAGTACAGCACACATTTATGATAAAAGCGCTCAGCAAAGTGAGAATAGAGGGAGTATAGCTCAACATAATAAAGGCCATATATGAGAAACCTACAGCCAACATCATACTCAACAGGCAAATACTATAAAATCTTTCCCCCTAAGAACAAGCATAGGACAAGGGTGTCCACTTTCACCACTTCTGTTAAACATAGTCTTGGAAGTTCTAGCCACAGTGATCAGACAAGAAGAAAAATTAAGGCATCCAAATAGGAAAGGAGGAAGTAAAGCTGTCACTGTTTGCAGATGACATGATAGGGTACATAGAAAACCCTATAGACTCCACCAAAAAACTACTTGACCTAATAAGTGAATTGGCAAAGCAGCAGGATACAAAGTCAACATTCAGAAATTGAAGGCATTTTTGTACACCAACAATGAAATATCAGAAACAGAAATTAGGAAAAAAAATTTCTGTTTACTATAGCAACAAGAAAAATAAAATACTGAGGAATAAACTTAAGCATGGAGGTAAAAGACCTGGACTCAAATAAATACACAACACTAAAGAAATAAATTAGGGAAGACACAAATAAATGGAAGCATATACCATGTTCACGGATTGGAAGAATTAACATCATCAAAATGTCCATACTACCCAAAGCAATCTATAGATTCAATGCAATCCCTGTCAAAATACCAATGACATATTTCACATATATATAGAACAAATATTTCAAATATTTATATGGAACTATAAATGACCCTGAATAGTCTCAGCAATTTTGAGAAAGAAGAATAAAGTAGGAGGAATCACAATACCTGATATCAAACTATCTTACAAGTCTACTGTAATCCAAACAGTTTGCTACTGGCATAAGAACAGACACATACCTGATGAACAGAATAGAGATCCCAGAAATAAACTCATGTCAATATGTCAGTTAATATTTGACAAAAGGGGCAGGAACATAAAATGAGCAAAAATATCCTCTTCAATAAAGGGTGTTGAGAGATCTGGACAAGTACATGCAAAAAAAAAAAAAAGAAAAGAAACTAGATCACCAAATTATACCATACACAAAAATAAACTCAGGATGAATAAAAGACTTAAATATAAGTTGTGATGCCATAAAAGTCCTAGAGGAAAACATAGGCAGGAAAATTTCAGATATCCTATGCAGGAATATTTTCACCGATACACCCCCTTGGGCAAGGGATATAAAGGAAAGAATAAACAAATGGGACTATATCAAATTAAAAAGCTTCTGTACAGCTAAAGAAAACATCAACAAAATGAAGAGGGAATCAATGGGGTGGGAAAACACATTTTGGACATGGGTTTGATTTCCAAAATATATAAAGAACTCACATGACTCCACACCAGTAAGACAAACAATGCAATTAAAAAATGGACAAGGGATCTGAACAGACACCTCTCCATGGAGGACATACAGAGGGCTCATAGACACATGAAAAAATGCTCAATATCACTAGCCATTAGCGAGATGCAAATTGAAACCACAATGAGATGCCACTTCATAGCAGTCATAATGGCCATCACTAATTAATCAATAAACAATAAGTGCTGGTGAGGTTGTAGAGAAAAGGGAAACATAGTGCACTGTTGTTGGGAATGCAGACTGGTGCAGCCACTGTGGAAAACAGCATGGAATTTCCTCAAAAAACTAAAGAAGGAACTGCCTTTTGATCCAGTGATCCCACTGCTGGGACTATAACCTAAGAATCGTGAAACACCAATTCTAAAGAACGTATGCACCCCAGTGTTCATAGTAGTGTTAAAACAGCCAAGTGCTGGAAACAGCCTAAGTGCCCATCAGTAAATGAGTGGATCAAAAAACTGGTACATTTATACAAAGGAATACTACATAGTAGAAAGAAAGAAGGAACTCCTATCCTTCACAACAGCATGGATGGAACTGGAGAGCCTTATGCTAAGTGAAATAAGCCAAAATACCATACGATTAAAGACAAATACCGTATGATCTCACCTATAAGTGGAACCTAATCAACAAAACAAACTGAGCAAAATAGAACCAGAGACTTGGAAATTAAGAACAAACTGACAGTGACTAGAGGTAGAGGAAGGAAGGTAATGGGAGAAAGAAGGGGAAGGGGCGAGCAAAGGAACAGGAACAGAGGACTCATAGGCACGGGCAATGGGGGTATTGACTGGGGAGTGGGGTGGGGTAGGGTTAGGGGTGAGCAATAGGGAAAAAGGCAGGACAACTGTAACTGAACAACATTATTTTTAAAAAATTTCAATTTTATATGGTTCAAAACGAAATATATTTAGTACTGTATTCCATGTTTAAAAAGTAATATAATAGGGGCACCAGTTTCTCGTTTTCTCTTTCTTGTATCATCTCCTGTCTGTTATAGGCATGGTATGTTTCTAAAATTTGATTTTTTCTTTCAATTTTATTTTCTACTGGTTTCAGTTGCACAGCTAAGTGGCGAAATAATCATATACTTGACATAGTGCTCCATTTCATATTTCTAGAAGCCCAACTGGCACCATACAGTTATCATAGTATTACTGACTATATTTCCTGTAGTTTACTTATTGCCCCATGACTATTTTGTAGCTACCAATTTGTGCTTGTCTGTCCCTTCACCTTTCTCACCTGGTTTCCCAATCTTTTTCCCCTCTGGCGACCACCAGTTCTTTCTTTGTGTATGAGTCTGTTTCAATTTTATTTTGTCCTTTAGATTCCACTTATAAGTGAAATTATACGGTATTTCCCTTTCTCTGACTGTCTTATTTCACTGAGCATAATAGCCTCTAGGCCCATTAAAACTTTTAGAATCTGTTTTTCTCCTGCACAGCATTTGCAAGTTGTGGTTTAAAGACAGTATTAATTATTTTTCTTTTGTCAACTAATCTAAAGGGCTAGTATAAATAATTAAGCTTTTTATACAGAGAATACACTGGTAGTTCCTTAATGTTCCTTGATTATTTAGGTCAGTGGTTCATCAAGTCACTGGAGAACTTCTTAAGATACAGGTTTCTGAGCCCTATATCCAGAGATTCTGGTTCAGTAGGTCTGAGTGGGGTCATGAATTTGCATTTCTTACAAACTCCCATATCACTCTAATGCTGCTGGGTCCTAAGATTACACTTTGAGAACCACTGACCTGTGTGGTACAGAAGAGACTTACTTGTAATGAGGCCTGTTAAAAAATCAGTAAAATAAAACTCAGGTTAATGAGGTATTAGATAAATTCCCTTAAGCCAAAACTATTTTTTATTATAGTACTAATTAGCTCTATTGTATAATAATTGTAAATTGGATTTGCTTTGAGTTAGTTTCTGCAGCCCACAAGTTCAGTGCAAATAACTCTAAGGAATTTATCCACCTGCCCCGTCTTTAGAACTGCGCCGTGCTCTGGCTTGCCGGGAGGAGCAAGGGTCGCCCCAGCTCAGTGGCTGAGACTCTGGGTCAGGGTCACTCCTTAACTTGCACTATCAGAGGCAGCACGTCCAGCTTGACAAACTGCAGGAGGCTCCTGATAGGGGAGCCTGTGGGCGCCAATCTAGGAGACCAAACCCCACCTGCTGCAACCGGCCAACCCAACCCCGCCCGCGAGTCTTTTCTCCTCCCGGGTACCCTCGTGGAGCCGCGGGAGCCACGCCGGGACCAGAAAGAGCCCCTGGGGCAACTAGGCGGGCAAGTTCGGACCCGCGGGAGATCCCGCAGAAGTCTGCGCCCGGAACCGCCGCCTCACGCTGAGCCACTCGGCCTAGGGAGCAACCCAGCCCGGGCTCTCTGGATCCGGAGAAGCTCTGCAGGCCCACGAGCCGGTCCACTCAACTCGGCCCAGCGTCGCCCTCGGGCTCTGCGGAGATGACGGCCAAGGCCGACGTCGGCTTCGCGAAGGAGGCTTCTCGGCAGATCGTGGCTGGTGGCTCCGCTGGTAAGTCCGCTCCGTCGGGGGCCGGCTACTTTTCATCTTTGCTCGCAAACGTTTCTCAGACAAGTTTCCCAACCGAAGTTTTGCCATCTTCCTCTAAGTTCCGCGCTGCGGGAGCGGGACCTGAGCCGGCGGAACCGGAGCAGAGGAGGGCGGGCGCGGGCGGCGGGTGTCCTGCGGTCAAGGCGCCGAGGCGCTCCCGTCGGCCGCTCTCGGGTTCCCCTCCTTCTCCGTTCCTAGCCTGCGAAGCAAGGCGGGCGGCCCCAAGGCCTGCAACTTTGAGGAGGCCTTTTTGCCTGCTGGCTATTTGACTCGAAACCATCCAGCTTCTGTCAGACTTAGCTTTGCTCTCTGTTGTAGCCTCTTTCTTCTGAGTTAATTCAGATCTTTAATAACTCCTACCTTCCTCGTTAAAATGTGTACCCCAGGACTCTACAGGTCTTCTTATTGCATACTGTGCATCCTTGGGGCTATTTGTGCCTTAAATAGACATATGAAAATTAAATGCGTATGTTAACACATACAAACACCTTTGATAGAATGGGCTCATATTAATTAGGGAGAGTTATAATGTGGGGAAAACATTAGAAAAAGATCTGTGCTACTAATCATGGAAATAATTACTAAGTGTGGCTAGAGAAAGTTATTCATGAGTTATGTTATGTGAACGTATTTTAAAATATAATTTATGGGCTGATTGAAAAATTAATCTTACATACTGTGATGCATTTTTATTATAAATATAAAATTATTATATAATTCACCCATTACCATATAACATTTATATAAATGTAGATAGTCTCTAAATGAATTATATTGTGGTAACTCTAATAAATCATGTTAAGACAATGACTAGATGTTTAATGTTTAACTTCCACTAGTAAAATTTACTTTATTTTCAAACAAATTTGAACTTTTTATAAAAGGGACTACTACAAAAACTATATGACCAGTTTTCATTATGTCATGAACTACTTACATCTTAGGGGTACTTACTGCAAGCAACCAGATGTATCACTTACAATCTGTACATTTTCAGAAAGATGATATTTTATTAATATGGAAATCAAGGCATGAATTTATTATGTGTAATTATGGTATGTCTACCCATTGTTATGATGTCAGTGGCTCCACTGTCTACTTTTTCAGTTGTTTCTCTGTAGTGATGATGAATCTGCATCAACTTATTTTTACCATTTTGGTCAAATTCCACAATGCTCAAGACTCTTCAGCTGTCCTTGAGTCACTTGATTCAGAGTCTGTGACTCTGATGGAAGAAAATTCAACTGGCCCAATAGGAAAGTGAAGTTAATTGGTGAACATCCTAAACTATTCACAATCACCTGTATATTGACTTAGATGATCGTACTATGTATTAGACACAGCTAAACTCAATTAATGTTAATAGTAGATCAAACTCTAATCCTACTTACATTGTTTTGTTGGATGATAACTATTTGGCAAAAATATAACATGTGATTCCACCATGTTCTTAAAATTGTAACTATGAATGAAAATTAGTACATTTATAAGATAAATTAAACACAGCATAGTTGATGTATACATTTAGTGTTATGGAATTATTGATAAATGATGAGAGTAATTTACACTTTCATCACAGTAAAAGAGAGTCATGTTTTTTTCCACTTGGCCAATAAAATTTTCATAAAATTTTATATTTATTGGACTTTAATAAGTTTAGGCTAATCATATTACATGTACTAGGTCAAGGGCCAAAAATAAATTAACATACAAGAGTTAGAATTTTAATAAATATTAAAAATGCATGTGAATCTCTAGCACCGGAGTTCTGACTGAAACTGTCATCAAATACAACACCTGTGCATGTATTATATAATCTTTTGATTGTAAAGGCTAAAAATACATTCTGGATTTCTTAAGAAAAAGTACCTGGGGAGGTTTATTAGAGATATACTAGAGTATACCAGGGAATTCAGGGTCTGGGATGCATTCCTGGAACAGATCGGAATCAGGAGCTGGGGCACTGAGGGGAACTTGGGAAGTGAACTCTTGCCATGTCGTCCTTTTTCTCTTTGTCAAATGGTTAAGCATTCCAAAAGCAGCAAGGTGGTGGCTAAAAATAGGGCCACAAGTAATATTACTACAGGTGTTAGTATAGCTTCCATAAATTTGCCTGGTAAGGAGTAAATGTGCCCAAATGGATTCAGACAGTTAATTACTTACACAGATGACAAAAGCAAGTAATTATGGTGTCAGTCCCCTGTGTCCCTTGTTCCACAGGTAACACCAAATTGAACAGACCAGATGGTAAATGGTATGAGCAGTAGGTCCCTCTGCTATTGGTCTCTCAGAACCACAGCCCAGCAGTTTTACAGACTTCACTGAAGTAGGAGTGAGGTGGAAAGTCCTGTGCTCAAGTGAAACTAGAGATTGAAGAGAAATGGCCCTGTGGAAGCCTTCCACAAGATAATGGGAGAAACAGCCTCTCAGCAGCTCCTCAGCAGGCTGCTAATCTTCCCTTAGGCTAGAAGAAATCACAGGACATCTGCCAAGACTCAGGTCAGACTGTGATTAAGCCTTTCCCAGGTGGCCTATGTGGAAATGTGCGAGGTCATCAGGTGCCACACTGTGGAGCTATTTCCTAGTGCTCTTCTGGTGACTTCATCCGTCTTTTTTCTGCTGTTGTCTGCTCTGGAGTCCACATGACAGAAGGTGTTCCCCAGTAGCTCCTGCGCTTACATGCTTCTTGATTTATGTTCTGTAGAGAGAGCAAGAAGAGACTGACATGGTTTTTTTCAGTTCTAGTGTAAAATCTAAGACTCAAAATAACCCAGTATTGGTCAGGGACCCACCTCTTCACAATTATAGCCAAAGCCCGTGTGGATGTTGTGGCAGGGGTGGGATGGGAAACTCAGGGGAGATTTTCTCCAGAGCAGCTACACACATCATGTGATGGGCAATAAGTTTCTCTTATAATTGCATAAGCCTATCTTTTATTAAAAGATAAAACGTAATATTTGTATTTAAAAAACCAAAGAGACTGATGCTCTGACAGTTGCTTGGACAATACACATCTGAAGACCGACCTTGAGTCTGTAGCTAACTATTACAGCTAACTATACTTAGATGCTATACAATGGCAACTTTGTTCTATATGATGAAAGGTACGCTCCAGACAAGTCAGTATGTACTGGAGTTTTACAGGCTTCCAGTCTGCATTCTCAGCTTCAAGGAGTAGCATAAGATTCAGGTGAGAGAATAGAGGCCAATGATGAGGGCTTCGGGAAGATCACTAAGGTCCAACACTGTAGAGGGATTAAAGATGAGAATAAGAAGAGGTCATTGGATTAGACCCTTGGCGTCAGTGTTGTGCAGGTGTAAGCATCAGGGGCGTGGTAGCACCTGGAAGCTTGTTAAAAATGTAGGCTCTCAGGCCTCACTCCAGACCTACCTTATCAGAATCTGCATTTTAGGAAGGTCCCCAAGTCATTGGTTTGTACTTCCAAGTTTTAGAATTACTGCAGTTGACCTTTGAGAAAACAGAGCCCACAGAGTGGGAGCCAGATCAGAGGGTTAATTGCAAGTTGCAAGTTAAATTTCTTGGTTTTTATTGCTGACCAGAGAGAGGAGAATGAATTCTGTATGCCTTATTATGCGCCCTCAGTATAGCTTTCAGATTTATTTTCTATCCCTCTCCCACACATTCCACTTGGTTTCCGCTAAATAAGTCTGCTAACCGTACTTGAATGTTGCCTGTACCTTTCTACCTTTATTCCCAATGCCTGGGATGTCTTCCCCTTGTTTTCTCTACCTATTGAAATCCTATCCATTTTCCAAGGCTTAGCTTGAAAAACTATCTTCTCCAGAAATGTTTCCCAGGTGGTCTCTACAGCCCTATCCAGCTTTAGCATTCTCATTAACATGTGAGTGATACAAATAGTGAAAATGGCTAGCATTTATTGAGTCAATACTAAATGCCAGACCTATTTCTAAGCTTTATGTGTATTAACGTTTTCAGTCCTTACCACAACTCCAGGATGAAGGAACTGATGTACAGAGAAGGCCTAATTAACTTGCCTATGGTTGCACAAGCATGTAACCATTTCTACAAAAAATCAGGATAGGGAAGGGACTAGGAAAACATTATTCCTATAGACAGACATTTATTGGAGAGATCAAGTCAAGTATGCTATCCCTTATTACCTATCTCTTATTATTTTATACCCCTAAGAAGAACTTTTATCTACAAATACAATCCTTATAGTCTTTCTGCTGTAGTATCTTGCTCTTTTCAAATAGTTTCATGTGTGTGGGTACCAGTTAGCTTTTAGCTAAAAGAAAACCCTCAATCCACCCAGGGCCTCGATGTGCAGTTGGGCAGATGGTTGCCTGCAAAAGGACTCTGGTCCCTGGAACCAGTGGGGACTGAAATCTAGCCTGTGCTCTGATCCATCATCTGTGTACCCCAGAGCTGAGATGCCTCCACCTAGCGGAGAATGGACACCTTTTTCTATTTCTCACAGAAGCACCAAATGGATTGGCAGCCAACCCGACAGCAACACTGGCTGAGCTTCTCCAAACTTGCTAGTGCTCCCGAGGTCCCTGGGCCTTAACATCCTCAGATCCCACATTGTTACGCTGTCTGCCCATCAGCAGGGCTCTAGAAGGTTTCTCCCTTTTATGCGCATCTCTTCCTTGGAGCCAGGAGAATGGCTCCACCTGAGACTAGTTTGGGCTCTTCCATGTGTTTCCAAAGGTCACGGAATTCTTATCTAATGTCATGTAGGAAATTTTTAGGCCCACTCAGATGGTTTTCTCCTTCAGGTTCTCATAGGGCTCTGCACCCCAACTTCAGAATCTCCCAGGGTCTCTGATGAAGTCCTCCTGGACTTCTGAGAGACTCTGTTCTTACCAGGGGTTGTCAAGCTCCTTCCTGAAGGCATGCCTCAGCCCTGTTCGCACTGAATCCCTTCCACAGCGGCATTTCTAGGATCCTCCTACTCTCTCCTCTCAGAATCTTATACTCATATTCCTCAAAGTCTGTAAGTTCCACTCGAAGTTTCCTAGAACATTCCTCCTCCATATATGACTTACATGATCACCAGGCTGGCAGGACACTGACTGATTTCTCTAGTCCTACACCAGTCTCCAGTATTCTGTGGGCACACCCCCCAGGCATCTTCAGTCACTGCTCGGAGAAGTTTTGGTCAAATTGTTCAAAGTATTGTGGAAACAAGTTTTCCACCTTTGCATTAGACACACTTTCAAGTCTTTGTGCAGTTTATCTCGTTAATCACGGTCAACGGGTCAAATGAGAAAGTGAAAGGAAAGACCTTGTTTGGGGAAGGGAAACCTGGGATTCATGGGCAGGCTATGGGGAGATGAACTATGGAGAGTACATGTGAAATGTCCGTTGCACTGATGGGAGAGAGTCCTAGGCTTTCAATGTACTAAAGTTTACTAAAAAGGTATGGGATAATTTTAAATCTCATTTTTAAAACTCCTGATCTTATATATCTTCTTTTTCACAAGATGTATACCTATTATTACCCTAGTTAAAATGCAGTTAAAAGAACTGCCTTAGCAGGCAGTATGTGTACTAGTGGTCCTCTGGGTTTTCATTTGGACTAGGTAATAAAAGAGGTGATGCACCGGGGGGTAATCAAGGTTAAAATTTTGATCAAGGAGAATTCTTTTTCAGAATGGGGCAAAGGGGACACACATGTGATTTGGATAAATGGCACCTTTGGAAATTCAGGATTTGGGAAACTGCAGTTGTTTGATAATAAATAGCAGGTTGTAGAAACAGGTGAGCCTTTATGACACATCAAAGGGAGGCTGGAACCCATTACCTGGGTAATTAGGGAGGGAAAATTCTCCTTATTTCTGCCATATAGGAGGAAGCAACTCCACTGCTCAAATTAATTATAAAATACCTTTAAGGGATGTGTTTTAATTAAAATGTAGTCTTGTCTCTCTTAGGGAAAAACCTAGATCTCAAAAACATGAATTTAAGAACAGTTAAAATATGAATTTCATAACCACATTTCAAAGAATTTCTCATGTTACTCTCCTTAACTGAAAGACATTTAGAAAGTATGAGTATAGTATAGTATGACTCAGGTGACATAAAACAACTTCTACACAGCGTTTGCGGAACACCTCGTTAAAGCAGCCCTTTCTCACTTCCCGCCCCCTATTCTTGACTTCGACATCTCAGAGCAATAAGAACCTGGTGTTTTAGGTGCACCACAGTAGGTACTCAGAGAGGTTTCTTGACTGTATTAATGAATAAATATCGGAAGCACAAGTCACGGAATATTATTCTTAGGGTTCTCGTCATCAGACAACTGATACTTGCAACAGTAGGATATTTTCTTTCATTGTAATCTAAGTGAAAAAAAATTACCTTTGGGTCTAAAATCTCTTCCATTTTCTGAGAGAGGCCCATGATAATTTTTAAAAATTTATGTGTCATTTTTCATTCTGGGACCCCAAACTTAGATGAACAAATCATTTTCATCATTCTGATTAAAGTGGGTGGTATCTTAAAATGGCCACAGTTGACCCACATTAAGGGTCTTCTGCAAGATTCTTAATTATTGTACATTTTAACCGATTTTTCTTACCTATCATCTTTTCCTTTTGCTTCTAAATTATTATGCTTATGTAAATTATTTCCATACTTTGATGTGATCATGGTTTATGCTCATTGTATTATGTTAAGTCTGCATCATTTATTCATCCATCTATTCCTCACCTGAGGATATGTGTATAGATTTGAAAGAGATAGAAAGGGAGGGAGGGAGGGGGGTAGGAGGGAGGGAGACAGTGAGAGAGAGAGAAACATCGATGTGAGAGAGAGACACTGACTGGTTGCCTCCTGTATGCACCCTGACTGGAGGAGATGGAACCCACAACACTTTGGTGTACAGGACGATGCTCCAACCAACTGAACAACCTGGCCAGGGCAGCTCTGTAGTTTTGATTGTTATTCATAGTCCTTGTGTTGGTTTACAGGGCTGTTTGTTCCACTAACTGGGTGGCTTATAATGACAGGACTTTACTGTGTCACAGCTCTGGAGACTACAAGTCTGAAATCAAGGTGCAGGCAGGGCCGGTTCCTTCTGGAGGCCCTGAGGGAGAATCGATTCCGTGCCTCTCTTCTCGCTTCTGGGAGTTGTCAACAACACTTGTGTTCTTTGGCTATTGTCACACGACTTTCTCTCCCTATTTGTCTCGTCTCTGTGCCCACACTCACCTCTTCTTAGCAGGACACCACTCATTGGATCAGGGCCCACGCTAATCCAGTATTACTTCATCTTAACCTGATTACTTCTGTAAAGACACTATTTTCAAATAAGGTCACCGTCTCAGATCCCAGAGGTTAGGACTTACACATATATTTTGGGGGGACACAATTCAACCCACAACAGGCATTCAGTTGCATTTTTCTCTTCATATTGTGTTTCTCAAATTCATATCACATATCTCTCGATATGGCCTTGTATTTGTTTTCATTTCAATGTACAACTTTGTGAAAAGTCTCTCACTCAGTTTTCAACCTACTATAATTGGCATATCTGACTTTACCCTTCTGCTGAAACTATTAACTACTAATTCTCATTCCTAATTTTACCAAATATTTCTTGAATTTCACATCTCTGACCAATTTTTCTCTTTAAAGTTGTCTGTGCTATTGATTTTTACCCCTTTCTTCATATCTCATCACTTTAAAAAAAATCCTCACTGAGGATAGGCTTATTGATTTGAGAGACAGAGAGAAAGAGAGAGAGAGAGAGAGGGGGAGAAACATCAATTGGCTACCTTCCTGAACACCTTGACCAGGGATAAAATCCACAACCTAAATATGTGCACAGACTGGAAATAGAACCCTCAACCTTTTGGTGTATAGGATGGTGCTCCAACCAACTAAGCCACCCAGCCAGGCCTCTCCTCACATTTTTATTGTTTCTCTTTTTTCCTTTCCTTAAAAATTGATGTTCTGTTTCTGGTCAAGACATCAGTGTAGGTAAATGTAGTACTCAGAAACACAACCACATCTAAATTACAACTAAACTACAGAATAGCCATTCAGAAGTGCCTGAATTCTGGAGGAATGGAAGTCCTTTAACTAGAGAATTAACAAATAAGCCACATCCAGAGTGGTAGGAGAGGTTAAGACCAGGGTCTGGCTGGTCCCACGTGTGCATGTGGTGGTTAAAAGTTGGGAGGGATATCTTGGCTGCAGAGGTTGCCTCTGAAGAGCAAGGGCCCCAGCCTCATCAGGTTCCCCCACCACCCCAGCCAGGATTCCAGTGTTGGGAAAAGAAGCCCCCATAACTTTTGGCTCTGAAAACCAGTGGAGATTGTGGCTGAGACAGAGGGATTCTGGAGTCCCAGGTATTCCTCTTAAAGGGCCTACACATGGACTTGCTTGAACTCACTCCCTTTGAGCTCCAGCACTGGGGCAGGATCTTGAAAGGAACCAGATATATACAGGTAGGAACTGAATTGTCTGGCTTTTGGTGAGGGCTGTAGGGGCAGCTTTCTCCCAGACAGAAGTGTGGACAGAAGCCATTGTTCTTTTTTCTGAGTTGACCCTCTGCAGGTGCAGGCTAGGCCATATCTGAGTCTCCATCAAGTTAATACTGTTAGCCCCACCCTGGTGATTCTCTGAGACCCAGTCCCACCCACCTTGCTGTGTGTAAGAGACTCACTTCAGGTCAAAAGACATACACAGACTAAAAATGTAAAGCTGGACTTCTGGCCAAGATGGAGGCATAGGTAGACATACTGTGCCTCCTTGCACAACCAAAAGAAGGACAACAAATTTAAAAACAAAAAAACAAACAGAACTAATAGAAAATCAAATTGTATGGAAGTCCAACAACCAAGGAATTAAAGAAGAAACATTCACCCAGACTGGTAGGAGGGGCGGAGACAGGCAGCTGGGTGGAGAGGACACATGGCAAGGCAGCAGCTGCAGGATTGTGTGGTCCCACATACATATGCAGATAAACTGGGAGGAACAACTAGGGAGAGAGACAGACCACACAACCCAGGGTTCCAGTGCAGGGAAATAAAGCCTCAAATCACCGATTGAAAACACCTATGGGAGTTGAGGCAGCGGGAGAAACTCCCAGCCTCACAGGAGAGTTCGTTGGAGAGACCCACAGAGTCCTAGAATGTACACAAGCCCACCCACCCGGGAATCAGCACTAGAAGGGCCCAATGTGATTGTGGGTAGAGGGGGAAGTGACTCAAAACCAGCAGAGAGCAGAGCAAGCGGCATTGTTCCTTCTCAAACCTCTTCCCCACATACAGTGTTACAATGCAACGACATGGGTTGCCCCACCCTGGTGAATACCTAAGACTCCACCCCTTACTACGTAACAGGTGAGCCAAGACACAAAAAAAAAAAAGAAAAAAGAAAGAAAGAAAGAAAGAAAGAAAGAAAGAAAGAAAGAAAAAGGCCCAAATGAAAGAATAGTTCAAAGCTCCAGAAAAAATACAACTAAGCGACAAAGAGACAGCCAACCTATTACATGCACAGTTCAAAACACTGGAGTATCAGGATGCTCCAGGAACTCACTGGGTACTTCAACAGCATAAAAAACACCCAGGCAGCAATGAAGGTTGCATTTTGTGAAATAAAGAAAAATCTACAGGGAACCAACAGTAAAGGGAAGGAAACCTGGACTCAAATCAATGGTTTGGAGCAAAAGGAAGAAACATTCAACCAGAACAGAATGAAGAAACAAGAATCCAAAAAAATGAGGAGAGGCTTAGGAACCTCCAGGACATCTTTAAACGTTCCAACATCTGAATAATAGGGGTACCAGAAGGAGGAGAGGAAGACCAAGAAATTGAAAACTTATTTGAAAAAATGATGAAGGAGAACTTCCCCAATCTGGCAAAGGAAATAGACTTCCAGGAAGTCCAGGGAGCTCAGAGAGTCCCAAAGAAGTTGGACCCAAGGAGGAACACACCAAGGTACATCATAATTACATTACCCAAGATTAAAGGTAAGAAGAGAATCTTAAAAGCAGCAAGAGGAAAGGAGACAGTTGCCTACAAAGGAGTGCCCATAAGACTATGCGATGATTTCTCCAAAGAAACCTTACAGGCAAGAATGGGCTAGCAACAAGTATTCGAAGTCATGAAAGGCAAGGACCTACATCCAAGATTACTCTATCCAGCAAAGCTATCATATAGAATGGAAGGCAGATAAAGTGCTTCCCGGATAAGGTCAAGTTAAAGGAGTTCATCATCACCAAGGCACTGTTATATGAAATGTTAAAGGGACTTA
The DNA here is from genome assembly GCA_004026765.1 of Micronycteris hirsuta. Lineage (NCBI taxonomy): Eukaryota > Metazoa > Chordata > Mammalia > Chiroptera > Phyllostomidae > Micronycteris > Micronycteris hirsuta. The sequence continues at coordinate 33,731 of PVJI01012083.1, read as the reverse complement.
TCTAAGAAAAAGAAGATAAAAACTATGAACAATAAAATGATAACAAACTCAGTTATTAACAACCAAACCTTGGAAAAGAACAAAACAAAAACAAACTAAGCAAACAAGTAGAACAGGAACAGAATCACAGAAATAAAGATCACATGGAGGGTTATCAGTGGGAGAGTGGGAGGGGGAGAAGGGGGAAAAGGTACAGAGAATAAGTAGCATAAGTGGTAGATAGAAAATAGACAGGGGGAGGTTAAGAATAGTGTAAGAAATGTAGAAGCCAAATAACTTTTTTTTATTACTTTATTGTTCTTCAATTACAGTTGTCTGCATTTTCTCCCCTCCCCTCCTTCCCACCCCACTAAACCCCACCTAATCCTCCCCTTGCTTCCACCCTCCCCCTTGGCTTTGTCCATGTGTCCTTTGTAGTAGTTCCTGAAAACCCCCAAAGAACTTATATGTATGACCCATGGACATGAACTAAAGGGGGGAATGTGGTTGGGAGGGGGTGTGCAGGGTGGAGGGAAAAAGGGGGGGATGGGACAACTGTAATAGCATAATCAAAAAATATGTTAAAAAAATGAAAAGATGCAAAAGGATATTTCATGAAAATGGAAACAAAGAGACAAAAATGCTGGGTAGAAATACTTATATCAGACAAAAGCTATAACAATAAGCAAAGAAGGAACCAGAAGTTCCACTTCTTGGTATTTATCTGAAGAAACCCAAAATGCTAACTTGAAAAGACATATAGATCTATATGTTCATTGCAGCATTATTTACAATAGCTAGGACATGAAGCAACTTAAGTGTCCATCAACAGATGAATGAATAAAGAAAAAGTGGGGCACATATACAATGGAACATGATTCAGCCATAAAAAGAAGGAAATCTTGCCATCTAGAACAATAGGGATTGTGCTGAGTGAACTAAGTCAGAGAATGACAAATGCCATAAGATTTCACTTTAATGTGGAATCTAAAAAACAAGATAAATGAGCAAACAAAATAGAAACAGACTCATATATATCGAGAACATTTTGATGGTTGCCAAATAGGAGAGGGTTTGGGAGGATGGGTGGAAAACGTAAAGAAGTGCAGATTGGTAGTTACGGAATAGTCATGGGGATGTCAAGTGCAGCGTAGGGGATATAGTGTAACATTGTAATAACTGTATACGGTGTCAGATGGGTATTAGTTTTATTGAAGCGAAGACTTCCTAAGTTATATAAATGTCTAGTCAGTGGGCTGTACACCTGAAGCTAATATAATATTGTACGTAAACTGTAATTGAAAAGTAAACTTAAAAAAATTATGTTCTGCAGGATTCTAAAGTGTTCTGCCCTACACCCTCTGTTATCTTCCTGAAAAAGTCCATCTGCTGCCTGGTTTCAGTATTATCTATTTGCAGATAACCCTTTTGTGCCCTGCAGACAATCTTCTAACTTACAAAGTAAAATATTATGCAATCAAGAGTCACATGGACTCTAACAATTTTCAAAAATGTTTCAGAGATAAATTTTGAAACTGATATTATACCCTCAAATACCATTTTCTCTTTTTATATAGTTGTACTCATCCTTATTTTGAGTTCAGCCTTTCTCATTCATTCTTTTTGTTATCTTAAGAAGTTGCACATGATTATTAAAAAAAGGGGGGAGAGGAGGGAAGGGAAGAAAGTGCAGACAACTGTAATTGAAGAACAGTAAAGCAATTTAAAAATTAAAAAAAGGAAATTTCACATGAATTTCTCTGGGTGTTTGTTTGGGTTAGGTGGACCCTAACTAATTATCAAGTTATTAATTTTTATAAGACAAACGGGAAACTGTAAGATAAATCTTAAGTACTGACATTTATTGAATAATCACTATGGTCAAAGCCCCTTACTTTGCTTAAATCATTGATATTAACTTGTAATTTCTTGAGGATGAGGAAACTGAAGCTCAGAAAAATTAAGTAACTTGCTCAAGACCAGTGACAGAGCAGGGGCTCAAAGTCTTCTCTTTGCTTTTGAAGCTTGCCCTCCTCGCACTGCCCTGTCCTGCCTCACAGCGCGCAGAGAGAAAGCAGGTTGGAGCCGTGTACAGAGCACCGCCTTCAGAGGCCTCTTGTCTTTCTGGTTGGATTAATTATTGTAGGTGCTCTGGAACTTGAGTATTGATGAACAAACAGGGTCTGCCCTTGATGAAACAGGACCTTTCTTGTTTTAGCCAGATCTTTAAATGCCAGACATAGCACAAGCATGAAATTCTCCATGCGACCCAGCAGGGAGTCTGTCAGCATCAATGTGCTACCCCTTTTCTGCCAACTCCTACAGGTAATTGATTAGGAATGAACTGAGTCTCAGTCCTCAGGTAATTGGTAACTGAATCCTTATGTAACTAGGCAAGACACCAGAATGACTCACCGGAGTGAGAACAACTCCAGATCAGAGTGGACAAACCTGTCTGTGAAAAGCAAGGGAATTTAAGTTGCATAAAATAGATGTCTTGAACCTTTTTGTTTACATGTAGCTTTAGGTTAGATGCAAGGGTGAGTTTAGTTGAATGTCTATAAAAGCTAGAATGGACGTTTGTAGGAGGGAGATGTAACTTTGGAGAAAGAATAATAAAACATATATTTCAATAGAATTGAATGACACCCAAAATAGAATTGTGGCCAAAAGTTTTACAGAGAGAGATTGAAAGAGAGAAGAGACATGTCATTATGCTAAATTTTTGAAAAGTTATCAATATTTATGGGTCATCATGTGTACCAAAATCAGAGAAGTACAATTATGGGAAACATTAGTTTTTATTATTGTTGCTGTGGCTGTTATTGTTATTGTCATTATTATTTTGGTGAATAATTATAAAGATAGATTAAAACACTTTGGTTTTTAAAAAACCTTATTTATTGATCTTAGAGTGTGAAAGGTGGGAGGGAGATAAGGAGGGAGAGAGAGAGACATTGATTTGTTGTTCAACTTACTTATGTATTCATTTGTTGATTCTTTTATGTGCCCTGACCAGGGATTGAACCTGCAACCTTGGAGAACTGGGATGATGTTCTAATCAACTGAGTTACCTGGCCAGGGCCTAAATACATTTTGAAATAAATTACAGACAATTCTCCAGAAATTCAAGAATGAGCAGTGTTATTTTGTGTTTTTTTTCTAGGGCAGTACATTTGCTTGGCTAGTGTTAAAAACTGGGCAATTACATCCGAATCTAATAACACCATTCAGTACTTGTGTATACCTATAGATGGCGCTGTCTTCCTATAATTTTGGTGATTTGCTAAACCAGAAAAAAAGAAAAAAAGGAAAGGCTTTCTGCAAACAAATGTAGAAGTGTGTTAACCTTTTAATTAGATTTCATCATTGTAAAACATTTGGAACAGGTGCTTGGCATAGATCATGGAAGATTATACATTTGGAAAATATAGAGGACTATACTTTTACAACTGATTTTTTCATAATTATGATTCTTATTTATATATGGAAAATAGGTTTATGTATCTAAGTAAGAGAAATGGAAGAAACCATGTTGCTATAAAACTGATTTTCTCTGTGGTGGTCTTGCTTTTGTAATTAAAGTAGCGTCCTGGATCAAACAAAAATTTTTGATAAGCTTAGCATAAATGTCATATTAATTACTTGTAGGTCTTGGAGATTACCTTGTAAAATGAAACTCCTAGATTATATAATTTTTTCTCTATAAATTTTCAGTGTTAGAGTGTATGTTGCACTAATAGTAAATTATAAGCTTCTGTGAGAAGGATCTAGAGTGCCAAATGTACGATTCTTTTTATATTTGTCTGAGGCAGCCACTCATAATGCTACTTCTTATTTTAATCTAGTGGGCTTTAACATAAGAAAGTGAGTGAGATGTCAAGAATATATTTTTATTAAATAAAAGTTCCAAACAGTATTTTTAAAAAACGATTAATATAATACATACTGTAGTTTGAAGTTAATGGGAAATACCAGGTCCTTACTCCTGTCAACGAACTTTTAACCACAAGATGGCAGTATAACTTTCCCATGTTTTAAAACATTAAAAAAAAATTACTAAAACAAATTCTTTCTCTTTTAATGAGAAACTTATACAGCTATGAAATTTTAGGAAATTTATGAAGAAGATGAATAGAAGTATTTGATGTAATAAATACTAAGAGTTTTTAGAGAATTTTTTCATTGACTAATTTTAGTTGCACTAAGAAAGCATTTATTTTATATTAAGTTGGAAGTAGGAATGTGATATCACAATTGAAAGACATATCAGCATCTTTACAGAGCAATATAGTCTCATGGTTTCCTGATTGGGCATCAAGAAATAAGACTTTTTAAGAACTGTTTCCTTCATGTTTACATGGCAATCTGCATTGGCCTATGACTTCTATTCTTTGCAGTATGAATACGCTGGAGATTGGAAGGTCAATAGGGAAGCAAAGAGGGAAAATAAAAGAAAGAAAAGTAGAGACCCTAGCACCTAAGTTTTTTTTTAAAAGCAGTGGTAATAATGTCTATGCCACCGTTGCTGGATTTATATATTCCATTGTTTAAAAATGTATTATTTGTTCATTCAATAGTAGGTACTTAAATAGCCATTATCCAGTATTATGTATATTTATAATAATTTCATTGGTATGCTTACATACTAGGTAGTATTATGTTTCACTGTACATGGATGCTTTTGACAATTTAAAAATTTGTTGTGATTAGTTTAAAAGATGACACTGGATTTATTTCTTGTTTTTTAAATCTTGTGACGTGAGTCCCTTTCAGTTGAAGAGCAAGTCTTATTTATTTTTTATCTCCAGGCCTAGCACACAGTTTAGATTAAGTAGCCACTCACTAAATCTTTTTTTATTCAAATTGCATTTACCACAAAACAATACAATTCTGTCGAGACCTATGTTGCTTATGTGCCATAATATGGAAGAGGTTGAGCATCTTATTTTGCTGATTGTGAAGGGAATGTACCTTGTAGGAGTGATAATTCACAGAGTAGCACTGAAAATAAAACTTTTATTTTTTGATCTAAGGTGTATCTCTATGCAAATGGTCCTATGCTAAACGGTATGATTTGCTTTGTAGAATAGAATATAAGCCTATAATCAATATGAGATGTACAGTTGCTGCTTATGTGCAGCCCTACACGGAAAAATTTTATGTTATAAACTTAAAAAGGAATTCTATTACTTTCCATGATTTATGTAAGTTAGAAATAGATGGCACGTGTTTTTGTGGGAAAGTTAAATTTTTTAAAAAAGATTCTTGCCCTGCATAGAAACAAAACCATATAAGACAAATATATAAGAAAAAATAAGAAATGCAGTTACCATGGATATGGACAAAGAGTATGGTTTCATGTAATGCTGTAAGTGTGTAAGTCATGTTCCAGAAATCTGTAGTTTTAGGGTAGTTATTTGCAATCAGGGTGCATTTACCCCTAGGACAATGTTATGTAATTTGTGGGTGAGCCACAAAAATCTTACTTTTAAACTTGTACTAAGTGTGAAATACCACTAATAGGGGCCCTGAAGCCCAGGGCATTTAAGACCCTTAAGCCCAACTCCAGGGTCCTGTGCCCTTCTGAGGTTTACTTCCCTGGAGATGCCCAGGGGTGTCAGATGGCGCCGCTCATATAGGCAGACAGCCTGGTGTCTTTTCTTTGGCAATGAGATAGGAATGCGCCAGAAGCCAAGAGGAAAAGGGTGTAAGCAGGACCAGGAGGGCCATTTGAATGGGGCTTCACATTCACAGAGGACATCATAAATTTTGACATTTCTTTCAAACAAAGCTAGACATAAACTCATTGCCTTTGTTATTGCAATTGTGTGTTAAAGGCATTAATGTGTAAAACGTAGCTATCAAAAATGAAGTACATTTTAATAAGTCTGTTAGTTGTCATTTCTTTTTTACATACTGAGAGTCTTAGTAAATACTGAGAGTCTTTTTTACATACTGAGAGTCTTAGGTCTCTTTCAACCTCTGAGAGACTCTGGTCCTACGGGACAAGGGTAAATGGATTCCAGAGGTTCTCACTCCATTTGTCCTGGCACGTACTTGTGCAATGAATAAATGGGTGGATGGATGAGTGGATGTCCGTGTGTATGTCGAATAGTCAGACGGCAGAGGAGGACCAACGGGGAAATGCGAACCAAAGAAGCGTAATAAAGTAGGCTTCACGGTTGGAGAAAATGGGTGTTGCAGTGGCCATTACTATGTATAGGTTGTTGGCAAATTAACTGTTTCTACATTGGAAAATGTCTGCTTCTGGGTTATGATTTGTGCAGTTTATTTGAAGTTAGGTATTCTTGCATTTGAATAAACATGAGGGAAGTCACACTTTTAATACATATATTTTATTAGCATTGTTTTTATATTGTATTAAGCTGTAACACTGACCTGTTTTTTAAAGGTAAGAAAGCATAACATTAATTGTTAAGTAAACAATATAGAATAATGACAGATATTAAAGCATACTCTTCTTATTTCTATTGGTGGACAATAAGCTCCCTGAGGATACAAATCACAGTCTGTTTGGTGCCCTGCTGTATCCCCAGTGCCCACCACAGAGCCTGGCACAGCGTAGGTACTCAAGAAACATTTGTTGAATGAACAGATAGATGACTGAATGGATGTCTGTTTTATTTTGGTTATCAATTTCGAATGATAATTTTAAAAACTTTTAACCTTTCATGAAGGTACTGGAGCACGCAGTACGTCCTAAGTGATCCGAGGAAGTTGGTGCAGTTCCCCCTGTGCCTAATGCATGTCATTGCTGGTAAGGGGAATCACTGCTGTTCACCCACCACCAGATTCAGACATTGACCCGGAAACCACACACTGTCTCAGATGTACTCTATTCCTGATAGCTGCAAAGGGACGGAAAGGAAGTCCAAAGGGTCTTAGTCTTCGTGCCGTGATTGCTCTAAATAGGAGTCAATCTTGGAGGCACTTTAATCCTCGGTACCTAAATTCCCATTGATTCTGCAAGCTTGCATCATACATGTCTTCCTGGGTCTTGACTACGCATGGATGTAGACCTGCTTCTTCTCAATACCTGGTTTCCTAGGAAGGATAACAAGATGCATAGACTATCTGATTGTTAAGTTGCTTATTGTTTGGAGGTAGGTTTATTTTCTCAAATTCAGAGTTCACTGTGTTAGTTGTATTTATTTAAGTCAATCTTTCTACTTGCCCCTCACTCCCTCAGGAGTAGCTGAGTCACTTCCATGTGTTGCAGACGCAGAGAGAAGCGTCACATGACGGTGTACTTCTTCCGTGGGGTTGCAGCAACATAATCTTAATTTTCTCTTCTGGTTTATGAAGTTCCTACTCTGGTGTCCCAAGGAGTTATTTAATTCATTCATGTGTATGTGTAGAAAAAAAATATATATGTATATACATATACAGGGTGGGCAAAAGTAAGTTTATTGATGACAAAAAAGAACTCTGTGCCAAAGTGTGCGTGAGTATAGCAAGTCCACCACCAGAATGTGTAGGTAATGAAGGCCAGCAATTTGAGCACTTACATGAATGTGCCTAAGTGCACTGTGCCATTGTGACATTCTTTTGAGTTAATAAAGCAATTGTAATAATCACAACCTGCACGTCTTTTTCCAACTGTAAACCTACTTTGCCCACTTCTGTATGCATGGAAATGTTGACCTATCTCATTTTTGTTTTCAGGTCTTTGTTTGGGAATTACATAGCTTTCCAAAAATAGTTACAGAGATGGCAAACTTTTGAGTACATTTATGGGAGCTAAGCAATGAAGTAGGTACAAATGAGAACAAAGAAGAAAATATGACACCCTATCAAGAGGCTTCCATACTTTAATAGTGAGTTTTACCTTGCAAAAGAGGGTAGAGGTAATACAGGGAGGGGGTGTCCTGAGGGGATTCTGACGCTTTACCTGGCATCACTTTCTGACTCTGACACTCACTAGGTGTGTTACCTTGGGTAGGCAGCTTAACATTTCTATGCCTCATCCATAAACTAGAGATACATCACAATCTACTTGATAAGGTTGTTGGAAGGATCAGCTGGATTGGTATACATAAAGTGCTTATAATTGTGCCCAGCACTCAGTAAGTGTTAGTTATTATTAATGAAGAGGGAAAAACATAGAAGTATTTAGGCATATTCCAAACATTTAAAAATATCTTCATAGATGAGTGATACGTTATATGAACATATGCTAACTATAATTCTGTTCTACAATTTATAATATAAACTGTATATTTTGTTTGCCTTCTAGAAACCTAATCTTATTTTTGCTTAATTCTAATTTGGGGTGGTAGAGTTTTGTTTTGTTCTTAAACCTGGATATCATTAATATAATAGTTTTCACCAGATGTAGTGGTCTTTCCATTTCCAAAACAGAGTCATTAGGCTGCTTCTGGAAATTTCCTTTTCAATATTCTGTAGACGGTCTATAGGAATGATTCTCAATTCACATCCGAGGGGTCACCCTATAAAATAACTTGGGTCACTACCTTCATCCAAGATCTACTTTGTTTAAAAGAGAAAGACATTTATATTTTGGTAGTTATTTGATTATATTTGTCATTCATAGTAACTTTTGGAATCTTAAACTTGTGCAGTATTATTTGGAGCAAATTTTATCAAGCATTATTAACCAAGATAAGTAATAAAGATCTTGTCCTTAATTTAGTTATTTCAGTATCCCACCCCAGCTATAAAGAGACCACCTAATTGACAACCGCTGATTTATAGTTTAACTAGGGTCTGTCAGCCATTTTCCCAGGATTGGAAGGCAAAATCATTACCCAAGTCTGTAATTAACTGTCTCTCCTTTCTCATTAGTTTCTGTATTTTTTCTAACCCCTCAACCCGTGGTTCAGTGTTCTCACTCGGGGACTGCCCAGGGCTGTCCACTATGGCGCCCCACTTTTCTGACTTGTTGATAGCTGTTTAATCTGTTTTTTTAAAACCCTGATTTTATTCTAGGAAACAGTTATTGTAGTGGTAGCTAAATCAATATATTTAACCCATTGTCTTTTATTCTATGGGATAGGCTCCTTTGGAGTGCCCTTTCCTACAAAAATTTTAAGTTCTGATGAACCAATCAGGAAAAAGGTTTTGAGCCACCTACAGACTGAACTGGTCCTGTCTCCTCATTGCCCCAAATGCCGGGGAAAGTGCAATGAGTGCCTTTGATGGAGCCCTGAGCATCTGACCCTTGTTGCTAGTGTGTATAGAATTATCAGTCACATGCCTTCTTGTCTTTTCATTCTGGTTTCTCCCAAACAAACAATGCACACACACAATCGCACACACGAGCAAACAAACATGTACATCGAAATACTTTCTCGCTGGACTTTAAGCTGCTGACCTATAATTTACATGCTGACATTATTATGTTATGGTATATACAACTTGATTCTCAGAAATATTTTTTGAATTAGTTCTCCTCAATGTCCATGAATTCATTCAGAAAACATTTCTCAAGTGTCTTGTGATAACCCATACGTGTGGCTGATCTGATTTTAACCACGAGGAATGTATAGCATAGAAGGGTGGTAACAGTTAACAGGGTCTGTTTGCCAGAAGGCTGGTGCTCAATTCGCCAAGCTTCACTAAAATGTGATATTTTGCTTTTGTAAGCCGGTTAGAAACATTGCATTAAAATACTGCCAAATTTTGTCCCTTTTTACCCCAATTTTTTTTAACTTGAAAAAGGAATTTCAGTGTGTAAAACTTTCCATTATAAGGCCACCTGTAAACTTAAAACAGTCAAACTGTTTTTTCAGCTGCTGCATCTCTGTTTCTCAAGTGACTAATATTGACAGATAAAGATGGCTTTCCCCAGAGAAAGACTGTTTTGTTTGTGGTTATTCTGTCACTACCAGGAGGGACAGCTCCCCTGATCCAGAGGGAATGCGGAGATGCAGTTTACAGGCAGAATCACAGGCTGACTAGCAACTAAGAAATAATAGTCAAATAATGATTTCATTGTTCTTTCCTGTGTCCATGACAACTGAGACATATGCAAGCTAGACCAGAACACTGCCTGGGAGTGTTCTTTACCTCAAATACTACTCTTTTGAGAAAGTTTGCAATCAGTTCTGACAATCAGGATAAGGAAAAAAAATGGTCATTTCTAATATCTTGTTAATTTTAGCGTTTTTATATCCCTGAAGGTAATTCTTCTGTCGCTTGTATTCACTAGCACTCTGACTTGCCTTTAAAAAAGAGTCTGGTTTGTGGCATAGGTCCTGCTGTGATGTAGTCAGTGAGGAAGAGCTCCCCCTGGGGCGGGACAGAACTGCTGTGAGTTGTCTCTCAGCCCCCGAACAGTGGTGGCATCTTGGGAGAGTTCTTAATCTTTCTCACTGTCATGTGCTTATTCATAAAGTAGGAATTAGTATCCATCTTCTCCAGTAAGGTTGTTGTGAGTTAAATGACATACGGTATATAAAGCGCTTGGCCTGCTGCTGGGTACAAGCATGTACCCCAGAAATGGGTGGTTTGCTGCTGCTGTTAGTAATCTTCCCTCCAAGACTCACCTTCTGAAGCAGTGGTTCTCAGCCATAACGTCACCTTAGAATGATCTGGGTAACTTTAGAAGATTCTGGTTCCAGGGCCACACCCCGGATCAATGAAATCAGCCTCTTTGCGGAGGGGCCGGGACTCAGGATTTTAAAAGTTGCTCCCGCTGATTCCAGTGTGCACCCAGTGGGATCAGGTTGAGAAGCACTGTCCCTGAAGGTGGGGTGTGTGTTACGTTAAAGCACTCCAATGAAAAGGTATGAAAAACTTGCTGATGTGGGTATTTTGAGAAATAAAAGCTAGTATGATCTAGAAAAAAAGAAATAGTGACACTTATTACCTTGCATATGTATCTTGTTATAGGTCTTTTGAGTAACTGGATAGGGGAAAGCTAAATTAGGTGATTTTCCAAGGGCCCACTTACTGTCAACATCATGTAGACTAGAGCAAATCCCCTAAGAAAGACATGGAAGATTATTAAAAATATGGGAATCCAAACTTTGAATGTGAGTTATACAAATGGAAACTATACTAAAGCCAAATTATTTTTATATTTTAGTGTTTTTTAAAAAATTGAATTAATTGACAGAATTAATAATAAAGATAAATCTGTTCTGTTTAAACACAATGGTCAGTATAACTTCTAACACTTCACACTTAAATCATATCTATGCTTGTTTAAATTTTGGGAAAAATCACTGGCAACACAAGAATACATGCTTTTTATATTGCTTATGCTGAGTAGGTGTCTTTAGCTATTTAATATAGTACTAAGCCTTTTGGAATGGGAAGGCTAAGATCTGGGATAAACTCAGTTGTATTAACTATATAAAAACAATTAAATTTCTTTCTGGTAATTCAAAAAACATTAATTATTACAATTTCTAGCTCTTAAGTTATATTGAGACTTCCGGCCAAGATGGAGGCGTAGGTAGCCACACTGTGCCTCCTTGCACAACCAAAAGAAGGTCAACAACAAATTTAAAAACAAAAAACAACTAGGACTGCCTGAAAATTGAACTGTATGGAAGTCTGACAACCAAGGAGTGAAAGAAGAAACATTCATCCAGACTGGTAGGAGGGGCAGAGACAGGCAGCTGGGGTGGAGAGGACTCTTGGCAAGGCAGCGGCTGGTGGATATGGTGAGGTGGTGGATTGTGGACCAGGTAGTCCCACATTTGCATGCAGATAAACCAGGAAGAACAACTGGGGAATGAGACAGACTACACAACCCAGGGCTCCAGGGAGGGGAAATAAAGCCTCAGACCTCTGATTGAAAACTCCTGTGGGGGTTGAGGCAGCAGTGGGACAAACTCCCAGCCTCACAGGAGAGTTTGTTGGAGAGACCCACAGGGTCCTAGAATGTATACAAACCCACCTACCCGGGAATCAGCACCAGAAGGGCCCAATTTGATTATGGGTAGCGAGGGAAGTGGCTGAAAACTGGCAGAGAGCAGAGCAAGTGTCACTGTTCCCTCTTGGACCCCTCCCCCACATACAGTGTCACAAGGCAGCAACATGTTTGCCCCACCCTGGTGAACACATAAGGCTCCACCCCTTACTGCATAATAGGTGCACCAAGACAAAAAAAAAATGGCCCAAATGAAAGAATAGATCAAAGCTCCAGAAAAAATACAACTAAGTGACAAAGAGATAGTCAACCTATCAGATGCACAGTTCAAAACACTGGTAATCAGGACGCTCACAGAATTGGTTGAATATGGTCGCAAATTAGATGAAAAAATGAAGGCTAGGCTAAGTGAAATGAAAGAAAATGTACAGGGAACCAACAGTGAAGGGCAGGAAACTGGAACTCAAATTAATGGTGTGGAGCAGAAGGAAGAAAGAAACATTCAACCAGAACAGAATGAAGAAAGAAGAATCCAAAAAAAAAAAAAAAAATTAGAAGAGGCTTGGGAACCTCCAGGACATCTTTAAATGTTCCAACATCCAAATCATAGGGGTGCCAGAAGGAGAAGAGGAAGACCAAGAAACTGAAAACTTATTTGAAAAAATAATGAAGGAGAACTTCCCCAATCTGGCAAAGGACATAGACTTCCAGGAAGTCCAGGAACATGGCCCATGACCCGTGGACATGAACTAAAGGGGGGAAATGTGGGTGGGAGGGGGTGTGCAGGGAAGAGGGGAATAAAGGGGGAAAATGGGACAATTGTAATAGTATAATCAATAAAATATATTAAAAAACTAAAAAATTTCTAGCTCTTATAAAGTTTAAAACAATGATATCACAAGATTTAACATTTTCTAAGGGATATCTTAGCCCACATTTCTTTATTTTCAAAGTGAATTTGTATTTCAACGTATCACATTATTTTGGTAAGCAAGTTAATTCAATTTTAAGCTTCTTCAAAAGAATTTTAAAATAAATTATTCAATTCACATTCAATATCTGTTTCTCTACATACACAATTTTAACCTAAATATACGGAGTGGGGCAAAAGTAGGTTTACAGTTGTTTGTATGGAAAATCATACAATAATTATTAAGTAATACAAGAATAAACTCTGTTTCGTGTACTCACAACTATTAACTTAGTTTTGCCCCACCCTGAATTGCTGCTAGTTACCATAATAATTACACTTGTTTACTACTATGAGTTTTCCAGATACTTTTGAATATATATTGCTGTTTATTTCTCACAAAATCTCAGTCAGGGTAGATATCAAAAATTGTCCTAATTTTATAAGTGGGAAAACTAAGACAGTTTATTAGTAGGCAGTTTCAACTGAACTAGGGCAAAAATTCTTGGTTGTTAGTCAGATGTTCCTTTCATTATCTCATTTATGCGTTTACCAAGCATTACCAAGCTGCAGATATGTGCCAGATGCAGTTCTAGGCAATGGTCCTCCAAGATGAGTAAGAAACAGTTCTTGCCTTTAAGTAGTTCCATACACATGGCAGAAAAGTTCTTAGCCTGAATCTATTACCAAGGCAGAAAACACGACCCGAGATTGCCATGGCTCATGCTATCAACTCTTCCAAAACACAGGCAGGAAGAAGAAAAGAACTGAGGTAGTTCAGAAACCCATAACTACCACCTTCTGCAGTTATATTTTGTGACAACCTACTAGACTCAAGATCAGTCTGGACACTAATATCCTTTTCAGTTGGATTTTTTGGTGATTTCTGTCACATTGGGAAATCTATGCTTTTTTTTAGACTGTATTATTCAGTGATGTTTTAATTTGTTTTTCTCCAGCTTTTCAACTGCTAATGTTTGTTTACTTTTGGAAACTCATTTGAAGATTAAGCATTTAGTTTATTTTCGATGCTAATTTATCTCATATTAACCATTTTTTAAAAAAGTCATTCTGTTGCTGAATTAAAATACTCTCACTAGACACAAATGAAATTCTACAGTAAGGTGTAGAGTTTAAGTTTAATTAAGCTATCTTTAAAATACATTATTATTATTATTATTATTTTACTGATTGTAAAGTCTGGGAGTGAAGTTATTGCCTTAACTGTCTTTTGTAATTAGCCATATTTATTTTTTTTAAGCATGAAGCAGGAGTCAATTAAATGTATAGAACTATTTTAGTTCTTGTTAAGGATTCATATCTGCCCTAAAGGAAGGGAAGTTCAGAAGGATTATTATTAGTTTTTCAGTTACTGAGTGGAAACATTTCATGTCTTCAAAATTTTCCTCAAATATTTTGCAATTAAAAATATATTAAGAGATAAAGGAATAGGGTATAATGTTGAAAAGTTAAAATATAAGTATTGTAAGCAGCAAATAAATGAAATATTCTTGTATGAAACTATTTTAACTTAATGTCAATAAAGTTTAAATTACTTCAGACTTTTCTTATTAGAATAAATGTTTCCTTTTAAAATGCATGATAATCATAATCAAGACAAAATTTGTCCTGTTATTTATTTTCAAAATGATTGTACATGTTTAGCAGACTTTTGATTTAAATCCCTAGTGATATATTGGAGACAGATGTTTAGATGACCTCATGTTTAAAGTAATGTTATATTTGGACACAAGATTAAATTTTCCTTAAAATCTTTCCTTATAAGTTAAACTGTGTAGTAGTATACAAAAACTAATCAATGATTTGCAGTGGATTAATGCAATTCCTGTATTTTAAATAAAATTTTCTATCTTTTAGAAAATTCCACATAGTACAAAAGAGCTGATTATGAAACAGCTGTTTACAAATGAAAATATTGTTTTTGGCTGGCCAGCTAAATGAGAAACAGATTTGAAAAGTTCCATGAATTTGAATGCAAATGTACCATATCATTTATACCAAACCAAAGAACATTGGTAAAAGACTGCAACATGGTTTACCAAAAAAAATTCAGTTCAAGACTTTTCATAGAATATAATATAAATATTTAAAATATTTTTTCAAAAACTAATTTTTCCTTATGAAAATCAATATAACTATATATGTAGTTAGTATCTAGGGAAGGCTTTTAAGAAGCTCATAAACAATATGTAACATTTCAATGAAGAGAAATTAGCAGCTGAAGCTATTAGAAATGTATAGGCAACTGAGTAGAGTGCAATAGATAAAAGATGAGGGATATTGTTTAAAGAAAATAAATTAATATATGTGACAAATATGTTTAAGGCAGAACTATATAGTTATTAGCATATTGTCATTTTCATCAGCAGCTAGAATGTTATACTGAAAATCAGATTGCTATGGAAATTATAATTTTAAAAAACCTGGTGAAATGAAAACCTTAACATTTTCTCTGAAATTTTAAAGTTACAAAGAATTAATTTATTTTGAAAATTAATTTATGTAAAAATAGATAAGACTTAAAGGCCTTATAAATTTTGAATACAACTCTATTGAATGCCAAAGTACATAATCTAATTGAGGTAGTTCATGACTTAAAACTTTTAGAACTATTGTTTGTTCCTTTTATTTTTCTTTATTTCTTCTATTGTCTTTCTGCTTGTCTCAGTTTTCTGAAAGTGTGATTATGTTTCTATAGTAGCTTTTAAAAAATCACCTGGGGCCCTTGTTGGTGTGGTTCAGAGGATTAAGTGCTGGCCTGTGAATCAAAGGGTTGCGGGTTCAATTCCCAGTCAGGGCACATGCCTGGGTTGCAGGCCAGATCCCCAGTAGGGGGTGTGCTCTCAGCAACCACACATTGATGTTTCTCTCCCTCTCTTTTCCCCTCCCTTCACCTCTCTAAAATAAATAAATAAAATTAAAAAAAAATCACCTGGGGGAATAAATGCCCTTTGGGAGGTGGGATATTATATTTGGTTCTGTTGTCGTTATAACAAAGTGACTGTTAACTCCCTAAGTGGTTGATAATCACTTAAGAGAAAAGCAAGTGGAATATGTGCAGATATTTTAAGAAACAAATTTTGGGGCAAACCAAAGTCAAAAAGAATCTAGGAATGCAAGCAACATAAGTAAAAGCACTTAAAATTGGAATTCTATTTTTTCTTATATTGGTGAATGTGTCCTTAATGGATGATCCACCGTTAGCCTACTTGAATTGTTTCCTACATAGTCCGTTGAATGTCAGTAGTTAATGAATACATATAAAATTAATTCTCTGACATACAGACATGCCAAATGGTAGCACACTCTACATTTTAAAGTGGGTTGATGCCTTATGGCTCCTTTAATAATGTGTCCTTTACTTTTGAGAATAGCAGAGATAATTGCCACTTCCTTGATAAGGCAGAATACATAACTGTGATGGCTCATATCACATCATACCATTCGTTTGGCTTCATTCATGATCCTATAATGCAGCGGTGTGTAAAAATCAAGTAGCTGGCACAAAAGAGGATGCACTTAAGAGCCACTAAAGGAAGTTTTCTTATTTCAGCCAAATAACACTTGACATAAACAATAAGAAAGTTTTAAAGAAAATCAGCTTATGTCTATGTTTCTAACAAGGAGCTAAAATTAGGATTTTTTGCGTGCAGCCAAAATTAAATTTTGGAAAAAATATACTTGACACAAATGAATAAATTATAACACTTAAACATAAATGTAACATTTCAATACTACTATTTTAAAAAGTCATTGCCATACGATTTTGCCAAATGCATAATGTCATGTGTCCATCATTGCAGAATCATACAAAATAGTGCCACTGTCTTAAAAATTCCTTTTCTGTACCTAATTATTCTCCCCACACAACCTCTGACAGCTATGACCTTTTTACCATCTATAGAGTTTTTCCTTTTCCAGACTCATATGTAGCCTGTCAGAGTGGTTTCTTTCACTAAGAAATGTGGGTTTAAGGTCCCCATGTCTTTTCATGTCTGAGTAACATTTTATTGTATTGGATATACTACAATTTGTTTATTGAATTACCTATTGAAGGATATCTTGGTTGCTTTCAAGTTTTGACAATTTGAATGAAGCTGCTATAAACATTTGTGTGCAGATTTTTGTGTGGATATAAGTTTTCAGTTCATTTGGGTAAATACCTAGAAGTGTGCTTGCTGGATTGTTGAAATATTTTTAAGTGACTTAATTGTAACAATGTCACTGGTGTATAGGGATATCCACTTCTTTAGTTAATGGTAGGGGAGGCAAAAATTTGTTTTCTGGATTCATGCAGTTGAATTTCAGATGAACGATTGCCCTCTGTTTTTCCCTGCATAGAATGCATAGGAATGAAAAGCTATTCAAATTTATGCTTTCCATTGTATGTTTATTTTTCTAACATAATATTTCTAGGTAAGATAAACTCAAAATTCGATAACAATTAATAGTTGAGGATGGCTCACCTTAAAGATAGTGGCAAACATCGCACATAATAAAACTACTACTAGAGCATAGTCAGGAGATTGCAGTGTTTCCCTAGGTTACCATAGGTCTGTTTGTAAGTTAGTTATAATAGAATTGAGTAATCGAGTTCTGTGCTAAGTATCATTCAAAACCTTTGATTAGATATACACCCTTCCATCCTCCATCCTGAACAACCAAGGAATTTTTAAGCTAAGACAGATACCATTAATATAGGTATTCAAGTTGGACTTAGTCACTGAACTATCACAACTATATAAATGATAGTGATTTTTACTATGCTTTACATTAATTAAGCACTCACTGTGTGCCAGGCACTGTGATAAAGATGACAGCAGAACCAGGTTTTGTGGGACCTGCCAACAGCTTCATTTCACAAATAAGGAAACAGGAAGAGTGAGGGGAGTAACTCTTGCTCATGCTGTTCGTGGCAGCACTGGAAACGGATCCCAGATAGTTTGGCTGGAGAGGCCTCCCTCAAAATCGCAAAATTCTACAACTTTTCCAATTAAACTAAATTACTAAATTATGTGCAGACAGTGTTAAATATACTGTTTGGATCAGTGAAGAGGGTGCCATCGGATTCAAACTTAGAGAAGACTGGCAAGTGGGATGGAAGAGATCCAATAAAAATGATGTTGAACAAATTTGCTGCAGCACAAAGGGAAGGACTTATGGAAGACATGTAGAATGTTAAACCTGATTCGTGTGAATTGTATCATTTTACACTTGCTGATATATTGCTTATGGGAAAAAGACGGAAGTCATTTTTGTTTCATCGTGGGCTGTGTATGAAATAAACCATACTCGCCAGTGCAGTCCAGATCCTCTACACATGTCCACTGACTGGAAACCGCGCTGGTGAGTACCAAGCTGTCGAACAGGAGGCACCTTGTTTCGTATGCAGCGATGAGCTTGGGCTCACAGCACCACAGGGACTTCGTAAGAAGAAATGTCACCATAACAACATGTCTGACTCTATGACATGGCCTAGCGTTGCACCAGACAAATTCCTTTTTGTTGCTACTTTCATAGAAACCCACAAAGATTCTGAAGTTAATCTGTATGACTCTCTGTTGAGGAGGGGGATGTTTAACTTCTTTACATTTAAAAAAAAATTAAGTGTGACATATGTACGTAAAAATACACAAATTTTAAGTAAAGAGCTTGATGAATTCTTTCAAGTTTATAAATTTGTGTAGCCATTACACCAGTCCAGAAGTAGAATATGACCAGCAATCCAAGAGCCCGGCCTTGCGCCTCCCTCCTATCTCTCCCCAACAGTAGGGCATTGAACTTTGGCTCCCTCTTTTTAGCGACTAGATCTCCTTAAACTTCTTTTTTGAAGGGGCGTATTTCACTTGCCCATTAGGGGAACACTTTTATAATCTGGCCAAAGCCAGCAGCTCCTTTTCTATGGTTATTTTTCCCATCTGTTTAGAATTCACATCCACATTGTATTGTTGCCTCATCTAATCAAACAAGGGAATGTCTCCAGAGCATGTGCTCCATAAACTACTTAGTTTTCTGAAAGAGTCCCTGCCAGGGGCTTAGTGAGAAACCATCAAATCTTCTTTGGCTGTAAGTGTCTCTCCAGGCCTCTGTGTCTCAAAAGAGCCTGCCATACTCACAGGCTTCTGTAAATTTTAATAAATGATTTCCTTTCATGTTTGCTAGGTCAGAGTTTCTATCATATTTGTAGTCGTAGTAATATACTTTATTATTTTTCCTTAGATTTATGCTTTAAGCATCATATGTTGCATAAGTTCATAATAAATAGAAAAGTTAAAAGTTATCAGAGGAGAATTATCCAGTTCCCATGTTAATGCAGAGCAGACATGATTGGCTGCTCTCTCAGAATCTGTGTCATGACAGCTCTGGCCTCGCACAAACCATTGCTTTCTTTTAGCGGGGACGATCTGTTACAAAATGGGCCTGGAATGAATATTTGACAGAGGAAGCAAGCACATACACGGGCTAAAGATAGTTTATTCAGTAAATGGTGTTGGGAAAATTGGTCAGATACGTGCAGAAAAATGAAAGTAGACCACCTTATGCCACACACAAGAGTAAATTCAAAATGGGTTAAAGGCTTAAATGTTAAACATGAAACCATAAAAACCCTAAAAGAAAACATCAGCCATAAAATCTTGGACATTGCTCATAGAAATATTTTTTCTGATATATCTCCTCAGGCAAGGGAAACAAAAGAAAATGTAAACAAATGGGACTATATCAAACTAAAAAGTTTTGCACAGCAAAGGAAACCATCAACAAAATAAAAAGAAAATTCACAGGATGGGAGAACATATTTGCCA
Source organism: Micronycteris hirsuta (assembly GCA_004026765.1). Taxonomy (NCBI): domain Eukaryota; kingdom Metazoa; phylum Chordata; class Mammalia; order Chiroptera; family Phyllostomidae; genus Micronycteris; species Micronycteris hirsuta. Next base: position 14,152 of record PVJI01012083.1, on the reverse strand, counting down.
ATGATAAATCTGATAAGGGGTTAATATCCAAAATTTATAAAGAACTTATAAAACTCAACACCAAAAATTCTCCAAACAATCTAATTAAGAAATGGGCAAAGGACCTGAACAGATACTTCTTCAAAGAGGACATACAGATGGCCAATACACATATGAAAAGATGCTCAATGTCCCTAATCAACAGAGAAATGCAAATTAAAATCACAATGAAGTCTCACCTCACACCTGTCAGAATGGCTGTCATCAATAAATCAATAAACAGTGCTGATCAATAAACAGTGATTGATCAATCAATCAATCAATCAAGTGCTGGCAAGAACGCTGAGAAAGGGGAACGCTTTTGCACTGTTGTGGGAATGCAGACTGGTGCAGCCACAGTGGAAAGCGATATGGAGATACCTCAAAATGTTAAAAATGGATCTGCCTTACGGCTCAGTGATCCCACTTCTGGGAATTTATCTGAAGAAAACCAAAACACTAATTCAAAAGAATATAAACACGCCTATGTTCACTGCAGCATTATTTACAGTCGCCAACACATGGAAGCAGCCCAAGTGTCCATTGGTAGGTGAGCAGATAAAACAGCTATGGGACATTTACACAGTGGAATACTACTTGGCTACAAAATAGAAGAAAATTTTATCCTTAGTGACAGTGTGGACGGACCTGGAGAACATTATGCTAAGTGAAATAAGCCAGTCAGAGAAAGACAAATACCATATGATTTCACTCATATGGAATCTAATGAACAAACTGAACTAAGAGGCAAAATAGAGACAGACTCATAGACAGGGAGCAGGCTGACAGTTCAGAGTGGGGGGTGTTGGGAGTAGAGAGATGGAGCAAAAAAAGGAAAAGGACTCATGGACATGGACGATGGTGTGGTGATTGTGGGGTTGGGGGTGGAGGTGGAAGAGGGTGAAAGGAGGTAAAGCATAATGGAAAAAATACAATTAAAAATAAACTATTAAAAATAAAAGTTTTGGATAAATGCCGAAAACATTGGTCTTGAGAAATGTTATTAAAATAATTTTCAAATCTATTCGGAGACTCTAATTCAGGCAAGAAATAAATGTATATTGCTTAATTATATTTATGAGAACTTTGAAACCCTATGATATAATTAGAAAGACTGTAAACCTTTTTTGAGAGCTGTAGGCATGCTAAAGAATATTGATTGTCTAGGTGGAATGTTTCGAACACTCATTTAAAATGTATTTAATACAATGTTTCTATCTCAGTGACAGAATATGGGAATTGGGGAAATGTATAGCTTTCCTCTATTCAGGTCAATCCTTTGATGATCTTCAGGGCTTATTATGGTTTTTCAAAAGTTCAGGGTTGTTGCTCATGTAAAATGTGCCTCTTAGTCACTTAGGAACAATCCTGACAGGAACACTGGGCAAGTCTGGGTCATCGCTAAAGGGGGAGCGTCATGTTTTCCATTTTCTCACCCCGACTAGGTTCTAATCCAGACAAATGGAACTGCATAAAATAACCCTTGCCAACAGAAAGGTCAGGACAATAGCATTTCCAAACTAGATGGTGACCTGACACTGTGCATAATAAAGCACCAGTTGTTAGGTTTCTCTAGGTTGTCAATCCAAGAAAGTGAAATTTATGGGGCTGTGGAGTATAGCTGTCGTTATGTGAGTGTTATGAAGTCAGTGTTGGAGGAGAAGCCGGGAATTTCTTTAAACAGAAGCCATGGTTGTCCTAGTGGTTCTCTACTCCCTATTTCATCCTTGGAGACCAGCACTTTCCAGACCTTTCTGCAGTGAAGGAAATGCTCTGTGTCTGGGCTGTCCGATATAGTAGTTACTAGCCACACGTGGCTACTGATCATTTAAAATGTGGTCTTTAAGATGGAGGAAATTAATTTTTAATTTTATTTCATTATAATTAATTTAAATAGCGATATGTGAGTAGTAGCTACTGTCTTAGCACCATTTAGATTATGCATTTCTGAAAAGCAAGAAATTATGCTTAACATGTAGAATAATGGACTACTTTGACTTGTAGGTTTACTTTGGACTGGGGGGGTTGTATTAACACATCAAAATAATATAATTTAATAGAACTCATACTTCACTATTAAGAGATTAAATTCTTGCTAAACAACATAATTTTTGAGGACTAAAAATAACAGATGTTTATTGTGTCACTTCTGGAGGACTGGAAGTCTAAAACCAATGTGTCAACAGGGCCGTTTCCTCTGGATGTGCTGAGGGAGAATCTGTTCCATGTCTCCCCTAGCTTCTTGTGGTTGCTGGTGATGCTAGGCATTTTTTGGCTTAAACAACATATTTTTAAACCATTGTAGTGTGGGTATTTCTTTAAGAGGAACGCCTAGTGACCTGAAAGTAAGGAGATATGGAGCAGGCATTTCTGTTTTTTATCACAATGGTTGTATTTAGCACACACCAGACAGGAAGATCATCCTCCAGCTATTAAATATAGATTGTACCATAACTTTTCCCTTGGTGAGCTTACTTGTTGAAGTCTTAGGTCTCTTATCTTAGAGTTGCATTCTCATTGCTTTTTGGCTAATAGCAAAATGTTTGGTTTTTCCTAGTCCTTAAGAAATTGAATAGCCTCTTTTCCTTATGACAACTTTATATGGCCCTTCCTGAGTACCAGTCTAGCACATCTTTACCAAAATGATTCCACAACTATTCAAAGTTGGAATAAGAAATTGCGTTGGCTTTAGTCTACTTCAGGCTTCCCGACCATATTTTTAATTTTGAGTTTTCCATGTGCCCATGTGTATTACTTCACACAAGACAACTGAATGTAGCAGTTAGCTAGCAGGGGTCCCCAGTCCCTGGGTGTGGACCAGTACTGGTCCCTGATTTGTTAGGAATCCACTGCACGGCAGGAGTGGGGCGGGGTGTGGGGAGAGTGGGGAAGGCAAGTGAAGCTTCCCTCTAATTACTTCTGCGCTCTACCTCCTGTCTCCCCCTCCCCTGCTTGTCTCCCCCTGCCCAACACCCCCACCCCGCTGATTCTGGCTGTGGAAAAACTGTCTTCCATGAAACCAGTCCTCGGTGCCAAAAAGGTGGGGGACCGCTGAGCTAGAGAATTTGTCTTTGTGCTCTTAAAGCTTTACTTTGCCTTCGATCGATGAAAATATTGGACTTTAGTTTTATACAAGTAAAATAAAACAATTTGAGTCCCATTCTGACTCTGTGCCAACTATCAGTAATTGCCACACACTCTTTCAAGCCTTTGAGATGGGGAAAAGGCGAGAAAATCACTAGAAGTCAAAGACAAGCATTCCATTACAGAGGAGTAAGAACTGAGAGGGTGCCGAAATGCTTTACGCAGGATGAAATTAAAGTTCAAGTCAAAGACATTTGTTTTGCCTAAATGGTAGGTATCAATTGAAGTACCTCTCTGGAGCAGAAGTTAATTGTGTTTGGAATGAGAGAGACATTCCTGGTTAGAATCCGAGTTCTGCCACTCACAGCTGTGTGTCCTGGGGCAAATTTTCTCAGCCCTTGGAGCCTCAGTTTCTTCATTTAGCAAATGAGGGCAAAAATGCCCACTTTTCAGGGTGACTAGGATAATATTCGCAATGTGCTTTAGACTTGGTTGGTATTCAGAAAAGGGTAGTTATATTTATTAGTCTGGCCTCACCTAAGGCTGTATGATTATAACAGCCTTATGATCCTATCACTCGTCTTTGCTCGTCTTTTTGGTTTACGTTACTGGAACCCAGTGTTCGCAGAACCAGGCTGGGCAGGCAGTTCCCCTTTAATATTAAAGTCGCAGAGACATGTGTTTCAGTAGTTCCCAGCAGACCCTGGCTATTTTCTTTCAAACCAGATCCGGTTCCATGGTCCTCTTCCCAAACACAGGCCTGTAGAAAAAATATAATTTATTACCTTCTAGCAGAACCTCTCTCTGGGAACTCCATTAAAGAAAAAAATAAAAGAACCATTGATTTTTAGGATTTTTTTAAATAAGGGAAACTAAAATGCCCTTGTAAGCTCCTTGAGGGTAGGGAGGTGATTAACACATTCTGAATGTCCTTTTGTGCCCTGCACTCAGCAGCCACTTTGTATCCTGTTCAAGTGCATCAGACTGACAAGTCCCGGTGAGCTCTTCGCTGTAGTTGAACTGTACATGGAAATCGATGTGGTGACAAATAGCCTCTTATCTTTACGTTGCATTGTATGTACTGTATAATTTTGCCAAAAATATAAAATTATACACATGTCCATTCTTCCTTGCTGCAGGTTCTTTTCAATGTCTCCGTAGCTTATAATGTGAAATGTAGTCACAGTGGTAATACGGCATCACAAAGAGAGAATGAAGTATAAATGCTGTGTGTATAATTAAATCCCGCATATGTGTTCCCTCCCTTAATTTCAGTACGTAATGATAAGAGCATTGATCTCTGTCATTTTCCATTCCAGTGGCTGTGGTAAAGCATGGTGCTATCAAGCCTTGATGGATGGTTTTATAATGACGTTCAGTTAATCCATTGTTAGTGAACTGCCACTTCTGTGAAGGTCACTACAACTAATACTCGTTCCAGCCCTTATCAGTGACAAAGCTACTGAACCCCTGGTTGTAGCATTTACATAGCAGGGAAGAAAGCCATCAGCCAGGCCATGGGGTGGGCTGGGGTGGGGGGGAATGCCCTGACTCATGAGTAAAAAAAAATGTAGATAGTATATTTAACCTAAGTCGTGTATAGGATGAAAACAGATGTGATGAAAGACCTTGGGGCCATTTCTTTATATATTACCTATATATTTGAAAATGATGTTATCATCCATGAGATTACATGTCGAGAAACATAATTGCTCCTAATATACAGGACAAAGAATATTTCTTTTAAATTGTTAGGTTCCTTGAGTTCATTTTGACACTTACTCAATACAGTGAGATCTTGCCCCAGATTTGCGCGCCCTCCAAAGTAACTGAGATGCTGTGTATCCTCGTGGACTGGACCATAAAAACATAACGAGTAGTTAATGGGTTCATAGAGTTGGGACCTTTTCAAACACCAAAAGAAAGGGATTTCTAAACACTGGAATCCTCCACTGAAGACTGTCCACACCTAACCCTCCTCGTTCAAACAGAACAACAGTAATCATAACTCATCAGGTAAATACGGGGTCCAGCAGAAGTAACGCCTACTTGAGTGTAGTTGGTAGGGTAATAGTGTGGGTGTAATAATTTATAGTTTTAATTTGAACATTTCACCTGAAATGTCATGTGGTGTGCTTGTGTGTGATATTGTTATGTTACAGAATTACACACTTATGATTTTGTAATAAAACAGGGGCATTATTTGTGCCAGACAGTGCATGTATTAAGTGCTTACTAGTTGCCAAAAAGTGCTAGGTGGATATATCTTCTGCAGCTCATTATTACATGTAAAGTCATAGTTAGCATTTGGATAAATGATTTTCTGCTTCTTAACCTAATTATAATTGTTCTTTTTTTAAAAAAAAATAATTGTGCCCTGGCTGGTGTAGTTCAGTGGATTGAACGCGGGCTGTGAACCAAAGGGTCGCCGGTTTGAATCCCGGTCTGGGCACATGCCTGGGTTGCAGGCCAGGTCCCCAGTAGGGGCCACGTGAGAGGCAACCACACATTGATGTTTCTCTCCCTCTTTCTCCCTTCCCCTCTCTCTAAAAATAAATAAATAAAACCTTTAAAAAAATTGCTATCCTACCATCAACTAGAATTCAGGAGTTACCCTCACTTATCCCTCTGCCAAATAGAAAAAAGAAAAGAAAAGAAAAGAAAATCTAACCCAGTGTAAAAACAAAGAAGTCAGAGAATTTCATGTTTATTTTAATCCTTTTGATCGTATTTCCTTTTGTCCTCTCTAGACTCGCACTTGAATTCCAAATCATAGAATTTAGAGGTAGAATAGAACTTAGAAATCATCTGGCCTACCCACCTGATTTTACAGTGGTCTAAGGAAATCAAATGATTTTCAGAAAGTCATATAGCTAGCTAGTGGCAGACATAGGGATTTGTAGATTACAGATTCTGCACCCTTGGAGAATTTTTCAATAATTGTTCACATTGACCTATTACCCCATTCTGTATGTGACTCTTCAATATTTATGCATTCGGAACACTCTTAAGTAGAGTACCTCCATAAACAAATTCCCTGCTTTTACACATGTGGAAACTGCCACTCTAAGAGTTGTTACTTGTCCAAGGTCACGCAGCTTTTTAGTAGTGTAACCAGGACTGGAGCCTTGGTGGCCTGACCACAGTGCTCTTTCAGTGGCTGGTCATGTATCCAGATCCCATTTACAGTTTACCCTATATTTGCATTAAAGTAACATCCGTAGGCAAAAAGACCCCAAAGAGGTCTTATTGATATCTTCAATGCTGGAAATCAAATCCTCCAGCTTAAAGGAGAAATCATTATAGCATAGCCATATAGTCTGGAATAGATTTTTTTTAAACCAATTTTACTTATTATTTATTTTTAGAGAGAGGGGAAAGAGGAAGAAAGAGGGAGACAAACATTGATTGGTTGACTCTTGCATGCCCCCAAGCAGGGACCTGGCCCTCAACCCAGGCAAGTGCCCTGACTGTGAATCCAGCTGGCATCCTTGGGTTTGTGGATGATGCCCAACCCGCTGAGCCACACCCATCAGGGCAGGAATAGATTTTTATCTTTGCTACAGGTAATGATAATACACTGGGAATCTGCTTAGTGTTTATGCTCTGTGGTATTAATCTCAGGTCTGTGGTCTTTAAATTGAGTCCTCTGGCCCTGGCCTGGTAACCCAGATAGTTGGAACATCACCCCGTATACAAAAAGGTTGAGGGTTCTATCCCTGGTTGGGGCACGTGTGGGAGGTGACCTACTGATGTTTCTCTTTCATATAGATGTTTCTCTCTCTCCCTTCCTCTCTCTTTAAAAAAAAATCAATAAAAACATATCCTCAGATGAGGATTAAAAAAATTGAGTGCTCTGTTTACAGAAATACCAATGTAAGTCCTTGGACAAAGATGATAGGAAATAGAAAATTCAGTTATTATTCAAGGTCCTAAACCAGGGTGCCATGACAAAAAAATAAAATGAAAAGGAAGTAACTTAAAGAGAGTATTATTTTTTCTTTATTTTAAAACCAATACAACTTAATTTGGGGAGTTTGGAATATATACAAAAGCATGAGGAAAATTGAAATCACTAATAACTCTCCCACCAATGATAATCATGGTTAATTTGATATACATTTTTTCTACTCTTTAGTTTGTGTGTTTATAACTGTATTTCAGGATTCTCATAATACAGTCTATAAAATTTCATATTTTTAAATAAGGATATTTCTATCACTGTATGTTACAAGTGTAAATACCACTTTTTAACAAAGGTATTCCACACTGTTTGTAATCAGTCTCCTGTTGTTGGATGTGCTGCTCTTTCCAGTTTTCACTGTCTATGACAGCGCATCTTTACAGTAAATGAGACATTCTGAGAGTCTGGGCAGAGGGAGTCTGGGGGCGCGGACAGCGTTAGGGGCATGTTGTTTAGCAGCATTTTTGGGGGGTTCTTTTAGTTTGAAAAATTATTCCATAACAAGGAAAATTATATTGTTTACTTTATGTAAATGTGAGCCTTCTTATCTTGTCAGCTATAAATGCTTGTTTTTGTTTAGCTGTTGATGATTGAAACTGAGGGATTGGAAGGACGGTTCGTCCAAAGCAGGCTCACCAAGCCTGGCTCCATTTCAGCCTGACCCCTGATCCCCTCCTTCTCCTGCGCCGCCCCCACCCCAGGTTAAATTAGTCCAAGATGTCACTTAGGGCATTCTGCAATAATTTTTTGAAATCTTTTCTTTTTCCAAATGCTGACGTTTTAGATATTAAAATGTTTTAGAAAACAACTGATTTCTGTTTTTTACCATTCTTCTCACTCATGATATTATATAAGTAATTTCCCATTATCTGTGAACACAGGCCCTAAGTGTTTATAGGGCGTATGATTCACTTCAGTATTATTCTCTCAGGAAGCAAGTGTCTATTTGATATTGGATTTTAAATACTGGAGACATAATAGCACATTGTTATCAGGTACATGAACCTATATGCATAAGTATTCAAATTGTTTTATAAAAAGTAATTTTTGAGCAATTTTGAGGTTAGTGTACTTTCACTTATGTTACTTTGGGAAATAAGTTCTTGGTCATTGGGGGACAAGAAAGTCCATCAAACACTCAGACCCCTGTTAGTGGTCAAGGCAAGAAGGAGGATGCAGCCTCTTTTTGGTGAAGTCTTCCCTGAGAGACTCAAATAGAAGTACATTTTCTTTTGTGTGGAATCTAAACTTTGTTTATTATTCACACGTTGTACTCGTTATACATTATCACATTATTTCTTTACGTGTCTCCATTCAAAACTTCTACGTGAGCTACTCTGTGTGCACAACGTGCAAGTGAAGATGTGCACCGGTGTGTCTCCCCATCCCCCAGAAAACAGTTAGCGCCTTGATGGAGGCAGCTGGTGCTTGGACATTTTTCTATGCCTTGCACTTAGCGCAGTGCCTGGCTCTGGTAGCTGTTCTTTATGTACTAGCTTTTGAATAAAGAAAAGAATGGGCTACTGTTAAGTCACATTGCTTTCGACTCCACAGACGATTTTAGGTAGTTGGTTTCTCCAACTTAAGAATTTAGTTACAAAAATTTACTTGCACAATCACCATTGGATAGAGTCATAATTGACTAAACAAGGTAATTAAAAAATTGTAAAGAGGTTTTCTGGGGGACAGAAAAATAGAAGAAACGGACAAAATAGAAGAAATTTATGGACATGGACAACAATGTGGTGATTGCGGAGGCAGGGGTGGGTGCAGGTGGGAGAGGTATAAGGGAAAAAAATGGTGATGGAAATATACAATAAAAAATAAACTATTAAAATGTTTTAAAAAACGAGTTGTTCTTGAAAAAGAAAAAGAGTTGTTTTTCACTGAATGCAGCCATTTTCCAAAGTGTGTTCCTTGGAACACTAGTCCTACAAGATACTCTTAGATAAAAACTATTTCTGATTAAATAAGTTTGGCAAACATGGCAAGCTGCATCCCTTTGTTGGAGATTAGCAATGTAAATTAGCATTTCTAACAATTCTGAGAAATTGAGCAGTTACCTGTTTTTTTATATAACTTAAGAATTTTCCAAATTTATGTGACCACATCTACTTTTTAATTTTATGTCTGTATGTCTGTCTGTCTACCTATCTACCTATGTATTTTTAAGAATAAGCAATATATTGTGAGATTTAAAAGCTTGGGCTTTGGAACCCAGATACATCTGGGTAGAGTTCCAGCTCTGTCATTTATGTGTTGTGTAACTTTTAGCAAATAATTTCTTTAAGTTTTCATTTCCTCCCCTATAAATTGATGTAACGATAATATCTACCTTAAAGAATTATTGTGAGAATTAAATGACATAATACATAAAAAGTGTATTCATAATGCCTGGTACCTGCTTTATGCTCAATTCATCTTAGCTGTTATTAGTTTTGTTTGCTGTTTGCTACACCTTGGAAAACAGTGACCCACAGGTAGGTGCTTGAGGGGGTGCTATAGGATTCTCTGATGTTGGTTTAGTCTTTTTCAGTTATTTCACTGATTATTAATGAATGACTTCTCTGGTCAGATAAGTTTTCCTTCCACTGTGCTTCTGTAGTGCTTTATTATTTCACATATTTGTTTCTGTCCTCACGTTAATTCTATCTTATAAATCTTTCTTTCCCACTTCTGATGGGAAGATTTTAAGGATATTGCTGAAATGAAAGATACATTTAAATGGATGACAAAGATGATAAAGGATCTTAGGAGACATTTCTTATGTGGGGATGGTTAGTCTGGAAAATAAAACATAATGAAGGATTATACCATGAAAGTTAGATTACACTTCTGTATAACTCTACAATGCATAAATTGGATCTATGGGTTAAGAGTTACAAAGTGGTGTAACATAAGAAGGGGCTTATAAACAATAATGGAATTCAACAAGGAAAAAAAGAATTATTCCTTATCACGAGACATTCTCAGAAATGTCAGAAGGAGTTTGAAGACCTAAGGTCAAGGCATCATCCTAGGTGTTCTAGTGATAATCAAAATGGTTAAGTCCCTCAAGAGAACAAAAGTTCTCTTCAAAAGAGAAAAAAATAGTGACTACACGGGGTGATGGATGTTAACCAATTGTGGTTATCATTTCATGATATATATGCAGATGCCAAATCATTATGTTGTACCCCATAGCAATACAAGGTTGCATGCCAACTATATCTCAATAAAACTAGGGGGTGAAAAGAAAGAAAAATGTGAGATACGGAATGCTGAGGGAATAGAAAGAGAAAAATCGTCAGTAGAAATCTGAAGAGTAGACTCCTGTGTCTGGGCATTAGGGGACACCCAATGAAGAACATGACTTCCGAGCTGGTTCTTGAAAGAGAGAAAGATTGGAGCATGAGATGAGATGGGGTTTGAGGAAGGGAGTTAGTTTCTGTAACATGAATTCCCCACTCCTGGTGCGTAATGAAGTCAGCCCATTTTAATTAAAAATGGATTACGTGCTGGCATCCATATTTATAAATTATGTGCCTTTCTTGCTCTGTTTATTTCTCCCTCTACTCATTTGCATTTACAGGCAATTTTATTCCCACCCAATAGGTCAGCGAGCTTATGAGCTTTAAAATAATTGTGCTCATGTACATACACTTACCACAGGGTGAAAATCGTGTCCCATCATGTCATCAGCCAAGAGAAAGGAGCAAATAACCAAAGACACGACCACTCCAATAGGGTATCGTGAAAACCAGGGCTACTCTTCTCAATAGTTTTGATGAGCTGTATCTAGGAGCAAGTGTGGTCGTTCAACTCTTTGCTCAGCACAAGTGCTCTGGATTTCTGAAAAAGTTTGCAAGTCATTGTCAAGGGTGCATAGTCATCCTCGGTATGCCCTTTGGGCATTTCCTGAAGTTGCTCAAAGATGAAAAGACCTTGGCCACACTACATTTTGCAAAGAAATGTTTATTTGGCCCTTTTATTAGTTTCAGACTGTCCCGTCCTCATTTAGCAGGTGACCTCAGTTCTCCAACCCCACACAGCTCTTTCAATTTCCCCTTGTAAGAGGAAATAATAGAAGGATGAGGCTGGCAGGGCTTATACCAGTCAGGACATTTTCACTTTTCAAGGTGCAGCATATATATTTTTCTACTGATTTATATATGGAGAAACTTCTGTATTATGTTCTCTTATTACTGCTGAGTCTGCCAATGGGAATGCTGCCACTTTCCAGCACCAGGAACAGGGCAGCAGATAAAAGTTCTAAATATTTCCGCTGACTATTTTTCCCCCGCTATTGAGCCAACATGCATGGGAGTGAAACTGGAGGAATGGCAGACAATGTAGCCCGCAGTGTCTTTCTATCTGAGGGACACCAAGGCGAGGTCCTCAGACCTGGGGCTCCTCGTGCGGCATCAGCAGCCTCACCCGCGTCCTCTGCATTGCGGAGCGTGGCCGCCATGCTTGGCGTTCTTTGTTTTTAACTCTGGATGAAATCTGAGAGGATTTAAGACAGTCATTGCTTTCTCAGAGAGCTGAAGGCAGGGCTGATAAATATTAAGTCAGTCCCCTTTGGTCATTTAAAAATGTGTCGTTTTTACTTTTTGTAATATATTTTATAAGTTTCCAAGAGAAATTGGTTCAAATGACAGTAAATGCATGTAAAATATATGCTTCTCATTAAAACTTCTAAAGCCCAAATGTTTAAAACACAGATTAAACTTGGAAGTGATAGGTGAAGAGATAATTTGCTCCAGCAACTTTTACATAAAAATTCCTAGTTATTAGAGGAAGGGGAAACTTCTCTTAACTCTGATTTACTTCATAGCCAGTTTACTTAAAGAAAAACTTTCCAAAGTTTTAAATTACTGAATTTAGAAGGAATAAAAACATTATCATATAATTATATTTTGGGGTTAAATTTGAACATAATTTTGTTGTTAAACTTTAATATAATTATAGTGGCTTATATGAGGTGTGTTCTTCACTTGATAAATTCACAGAAATATTCTACCTTGTTTTCTGTTTCTAAAGTCTGAGCACTGCATATCCTTCTACGTCTTCCGTTGTTGGGGCATTGGTCCTTTATGACTACTTTGTAGGAGTGAGTACATCTTTGTCCCCCTTGGGTCGGTGGCCCTTCTTGAGTTTGAACCCCACCTTTAAGAATGTGTGTTGGTCAGGTCAATAGAGCTGCTCTGTCAGTGAGTAACTCATCCAACAGCTAGCAAGGAGGTAATTTTCCTAGTTCCTTCAAGGCTTCTCTCATAGGTCTCAATACACCAGAGGGAGAAAAGGTGTTTTGCTGAACAGGATGAGAGCGCGAATGGTGGAAGAGCCTCCCCCAGCCTCCGATGCCCTCAGGCGGATTCAGAATGTATGCTTTCCTCTTTGCTCTGGATCCAAGAAATGGCTATAGTAGAAATCTCTTCAGATTGTCCATGGGGGGCTCCAAATTAGCATTTTTATTCTTTTGAAAAAGGATAAATTGCTCAGGAAGTTAATGCTTTAACAAATCCAGTGCCTTAACATTGATTTCAGCTAAATTTTTTTTTACTATAGTCCACTGAGATTGTGTTTGCATTTCATACTGCAAAGGTTTTGCCCCGTAAGTCCTATAAGTGGAATACCGAAATAATTCCCCGAGAAGCGCTCTTCCCACACTACTCTCCACCCTCGTGGTTTGGTGGTGGCCCCCTGTCTGCTACACTGGTTTCCTCTTCTGCTAAATCATAACCTCAAGGAGGACCTAACACTAGGATAACCATGTAATTTGTCAAGATTGATAAAGTAGAGTTTTTAATAATTATTCTGGGAGAAGAGGCATCAGCTGGCATGTCCAGGAATTCACTGTCACCCTAAAGCAGAACAGTGGTCAGTGAGATCTACGAGGTGTGTCCAGAAGGCGTCCAGCTGTGTAACATGAAAATTACAGACGTTTACTGAAGAAGATACAAGATATAAGAAACCACATAGGACAATGGCACCTCAGTCCCCTTTAAAGTAGGCACCTTGGGACCTCACACAGTTCTCTCAGCTGCCATATCATATTTTCCTGGATCTCATCAACTGTCTGAAATCTCTTCCCTTTCAAAGGTAATTTTAGTTTTGGGGAAAGTCAGAAGTCACAGGGCACCAAATCTGGACTGAGTCACTTGGGTGATTTGATGTTTTGCCAAAAAAGTCTGCAGGAGACCTGATGCATGAGCAGGCACATTGTCATGATGAAGCTGCCAATTACCATTACCCATAGCTGCAGCCTTCTGAATCATCTGAATATGGAGGAATGTTCAAGCTTAATGCAAAATCTGATGCAGATTCGTTGCTCTACTTGCTCAGTCATTTTGAATGTGACGGCCACACAGTACACATGCTCACTCGATGGTGTCTACCACACCCCTGACTAGTACAGTGAAGTCATCACTGTTCATGCATGCGCATTCCAGTCCACTTTCTTTGGTTGCCAGGTTACATCAATGTTGCACAAACCATTCTTGTTATGTTAACAATGGTTGGACTTTTTCCAGACAGACCTCATATGTGGTTGATGATAACACGTTAAAAATTCACTTCTATTTGTGTTTTAATAGAGCTTTAAATTTTTAAAAAAGCATTCTAATGTTGGATTGTCAGGTATCAAATACTAGGTAAGGAAACCATCAGAGTCGGAGAATGAGGAGCCCTAATTTATTTATTTTTTTAATTTATTTTTAAGATTTTATTTATTTTCAGAGAGAGGAGAAGGGAGGGAGAAAGAGCAATGTATGGTTGCCTCTCACATGGCCCCCACTGGGGACCTGGCCCGCAACGCAGGCATGTGCCCCGACTGGGAATCGAACCGGGACCCTCTGGTTCCCAGCCCGCGCTCAATCCACTGAGCTACACCAGCCCGGCAGGAGCCCTAATTTATAGTTCAGTGAATTACTCTGCCTAAATTTGAGGCTGACTTTATTAGACTACCTTAGTAGTTGTCTGAATCCTTAAATATCTTCAAAATAAGAAAAATAAGTTGGACTGTTATCAATAATAAAATTGTATTAGCTGTATATTTTGCCTTTTTTTAGGAGGGGGAATCCACAAAAAAATTAGTCATTTTGT
>PVJI01012082.1:0-53261 GCA_004026765.1 Micronycteris hirsuta | reverse complement strand
AAAATATACAAAGAACTCATACGACTCCACTCCAGGAAGACAAAAAACCCAATTAAAAAATGGGCAATAGACATGAACAGACACTTCTCGAAAAAAGACATAAAGAGGGCCCAGAATCATATGAAAAGATGCTCAACATCATTAGCCATCAGAGAGATGCAAATTAAAACCACAATGAGATACCACCTCACACCAGTCAAAATGGCCATCATCAACAAAGCAACAGATAACCGTTGGAGGGGATGTGGAGAAAAGGGAACCCTACTGCACTGTTGGTGGGAATGCAGACTGGTACAGCCACTGTGGAAAACAGTATGGAACTTCCTCAGAAAAATGAAAATGGAACTGCCTTTTGACCCAGCAATTCCACTACTGGGATTATACCCTAAGAATCCTGAGAAACCAATTCAAAAGAACCTTTGCACTCCTATGTTCATAGCAGCACAATTCACAATAGCCAAGTGCTGGAAACAACCTAAGTGCCCATCTACAAATGAATGGATCAAGAAACTATGGTACATTTACACAATTGAATTCTACGCAGCAGAGAGGAAGAAGGAGCTTATACCTTTTGCAACAGCATGGATGGAACTGGAGAGCATTATGCTAAGTGAAGTAAGCCAGGCAGTGAGGGACAGATACCTTATGATCTCACCTTTAACCGGATCATAACCAACAAAAGCAGAAAGCAAGCAAAACATAACCAGAAACACTGAAATTAAGAACAGTCTAACAATAGACAGGGGAGTGGGGGGAGGGGACAATGGGGAGAAGAGTTTTCAGGAATCACTGTAGAGGACACATGGACAGAACTAAGGTGGAGGATGGAGGTCGGGGGGGTGGGATGGAAGGGGAAGGGAGGGGAGAGGCTGCAAATAACTGTAATTAAACAAAAAAACTAATTAAAAAAATTCTACATCAAAATAAGTACTAGCATAAAAGGGCACAGAAAACTTAAAGATTGAAATTAAAAATGCAAATTAATAAAACAAAATATATAAAACACAAAAAATTGCTTTAAAGAACATTAAAATTGTAAAAAAAAAAAAAAAAGATAACATTTCCATGGTCCAAGTGAATAAAATTGGTGTTTTGAAATCTAGAGCAAAAGAAGTAAAATATTAAGATTTTCAAGATTTATAAAAATGAGCTAGAAAAGATAAATTATGAAGATTTGATTCTTGAAAATATGTGCAAAAAGATAAGATAGCCATGGAAATAAAGCCAATATTAAAGCATAATGGAGAAGAGATACTCTTGAGGAACTACGTTCAGGAAAAGAAAAATCTTGAGGAAACTAAACAAAATAAAATGTAATAGTTAAAAGAATTTTAAACTATTAAATGAGAAAATATAAATCTGTTAAAGGAAAAACACAGGTAATGATGCTAGTAAAAAATAATGGAATACATGGAATAGAAAAATATTTAAACATAGTTTAAGAAATTTTGTTTGAGTAAATAGACAAATTTAGAAATCAAAATTTCATCATAACCCAAGATTAAAAAAATAATTACTTGATTAATACTGAGACATATTCTAGTAAAGTTACTAGGAACTGTATTTACAAAAATATATATATATAGATATAGATATAGATAGATATATATATATTTTAAACAACTGATATTTATTTTCTTTCATTTTTGAGGCCGAGATCAGAGTAATCATTTTCCCTAAGGACTCTCTTCCTGATTTGCAAATGGCCACCTTCTCAATGCATCTTCAGTATCTTAGAAAGAGAACAAGAGCAGGCTCTCTGTTTTCCTTTCTTTTTTCTTTTTTTTTTAATACTTTTAAACTTTATTGTTGTTCAAGTACAGTTTCCTGCCTTTTCCCCCCAACTTCTCCCCCCAACCCCAGCCATCCCCACCTTCCTCCTCTGATCCATCTGCCCTTGGTCTTCTCTCCGTGTCTTTTACAGATGTTCCTGCAAACACTTCACTGCTTTCCCCCCATTAACCCCTCCCACCTCCCCTCTGATTACTGTCCGTTTGTTCTTAATTTCAATGTCTCTGATTATACTTTGCTTGCTTGTTTGTTTTGTTTATTAGGTTCCAGTTAAAGATGAGGTCATATGGTATTTGTCTTTCACTGCCTGGCTTATTTCACTTAGCATAATGCTCTCCAGTTCTATTCATGCTGTTGCAAAAGGTAGGAGCTCCTTCTTTCTTTCTGCTGTATAGTATTTCGTTGTGTAAATATACCATAGTTTTTAGATCCACTCATACACTGGTGGGCACTTAGAGAGATTCTAGCACTTGGCTATTGTAAATTGTGCTGCTATAAACATTGGAGTGCATAGGTTCTTTGGAATTGGTGTTTCAGAATCCTTAGGGTATAATCCCAACAGTGGTATTGCTGGGCCAAAAGGCAGTTCCATTTTTAGTTTTCTGAGGAAATTCCATACTGTTTTCCACCAAACAGTCTGCATTCCCACCAACAGTGCACTAGGGTTCCCTTTTCTCCACATCCTCTCCCACACTTGTTGTTTGTTGATTTGTTTATTATGGCCATTTTCACCAGTGTGAGGAGGTATCTCATTGTGGTTTTAATTTGCATCTCTCTGATGGTTAGTGATGCTGAGCATCTTTTCATATGTCTCTGTACCCTTTATATGTCCTCCTTGGAGAAGTGTCTGTTCAAGTCCTTTGCTCATTTTTTAATTGGGTTTTTTGTCTTCCTAGAGTGGAGTCATGTGAGTACTTTATATATTTTGGAAATCAAACCCTTGTCTGAGATATCATTGGCAAATATGTTTTCCCATATGGTTGGTTTTCTTTTCATTTTAAGGCTGTTTTCTTTAGCTGTGCAGACAATTTTTATTTTGATGAGATCCTATTTGTTTATTCTTTCCTTTATGTCCCTTGCTCTAGGGGACATATCAGTGAAAATAGTGCTGCATGGAATATCTGAGATTTTTCTGCCTATGTTCTCCTCTAGAACTTTTATGGTGTCATGACATATTTAAGTCTTATTTTAAACTACTGTTTAAGCAAGATAGATAAACATATTCATGAACCATAAACTTCTGAAATAGGTACTTTTGTAGTCTCTAAAGGTGTCTATACTTCTGTAATTTAAGTGCATGCTCATTTAAATATGTAAATTTACTTCTCCATGAGTATCAACAATATTAGTCATTCATTAAAAGAGTAATACTTCAAGCAATATCATGCTATGAAATATTTTCAAGGAAAAGTATATCAGAATGGAGTGACCCTGAAGGTTTCACCAAACTGGCATTCTATTCAGAAAAACCAAATAGTTTGTATGTAATTCTGGATGCACAAAAGAAGCAGTTACTGCCTTGTGAATTCACATCTATTCTATTGGATCTTTCAAGATATAAATGGCACTATGCTCTTTAAATAACCATCAGTTGTAATGTAATATGAGGAAAGTACAAGGATGTTTTCATGCTCACAAATAAGATTGGGGTTCAGCATTACATCTTATCCTTCAGGGTAAATGAAGCCAACTTGCTCTGCTTTTGTTTATTGATAAGAGCTAATGAGAGTGTATGGAATTTATGATTTAAAAATGAATTGAGCACTTCAGCTGTCTTACCTAATAGAATGATGTTCTAACATATGAACTCCATCTGGTCAGAAAATAAATATCAAATGGCATTCTTAAATCTGAGGTTAAGACATCAGATTCTTATTATAGGTATTGATTTCTTATTATAGGCAATACTTATTATAGCTATTGATTTCCTAATAAACCTGGAAAGACCATAACTTATTTATCATATGAAAATATCACATTATCTGCTTCCTGATCAAATAGGAACATAAAGTAAATTTCAAATGCTACTCACATTTTATAATATATAAATTCAATGTGTTTTCACTGGAGTGGAGAGAGAAAATTTTCAAGTGCCTCAATTTTGAGCTCGTATTAACATTGGTCTGATATCCATTCACAATATTAAAATGCCTCAACCAGGTAGTTAAAATGTGTGTTTTGCCACCTTTGTGATATGGGTGTCCTCTATAAAGCTAAAACCAGGTCTCATGAGATTGTGTTGTAAAATACAGTCCTTCTACATTCATCATTTATGAGTGGATTTTAGATTTTTTCCCCTCTGTTATGGTTGGCATGACTTCAAATGCCCTTGTTCAGTGTAAAAATAAGTATGTCAGATCAGTATATAAATTTATTAGTTGAAAGTCTCTTTAAGGACACATACAAGTTCTTTATATTGAATTAATTTTCCAAACACAAACACAGTTTGTCTGCATTCAGAACAGATTGTTCTGGACTGAAGATGTACTTTAGTGACTACACTAGTTTACTAAAAATAATTTAATCATTTTACCCTCTTTTGTTTCTTTCTCACCAAAAAGATTTTTTTCTTGCTTGATGGTATACTTGTCCTTTCTTAGAGAGTCATTATTAATGATTAAGAATGACAGCCAGATAAAATATACTTAACTTAAAAAAATAAAAATATCATGATATTTAAGCATGTTAGTATTCAGGAAAATACAAATTAACACAAAAATGGATGCCGTTCATTCGTATTATTTTTAAAAAGCAAGGCTGTGGTGAAGTTATTACTTCCACACCTTGTTGAGAATGAACATTAATATCATTTTAGAAGGGTAACCAAAATATATTAATCGAAATTTAAATGTGCATAACATTTGAGCCAGCATTTTAAATTCTAGAGTTCTATATTAGAAAAATTATCACATATTAATAGAACCATATATGCTTATAAAATATTTCACTGGAACATTGCTTATAATAGCAAACAATAGAAATGATGTTTATTATAGAATCATTTGTAAAATAATTTTCTGTATTGAATTATTTATAATACAAAAGATATATATAATAATCTACTTTATGGAATTGTAAGTAACAATTTTAAAGAATAAAGTTTACAGATAATAAAGATCTCTAAGAAAACTCAATATACAAAACTATTTTCAGAATAATGTGGGTAGTATTACTTCTGGGGATAGAAGTAAATTATATGGACAAATCCATATTTGTCCATATAATTACAGGCTTTTCACAATAAATAAATATCAATATAAAATTTTAATTTAAAACAACAAAAAATAAGGGTTTATTACACATCATATATAGCATTTATTTTTTAAAAAAAGGATATTTTTGAATACGAAGTCTGTCTGGAAAAAGTCCAGCTATTGTTAATATGACAAGAACAAGTTGTGTGGTATGGATGTAACCTGGCAGCCAAGGAGAGTGGACTGGAATGCGCATGTGTGAACAATGACAACTTCACTGTACTAGTCGGTGGTAGTAGACACCCTTGAGTGAGAATGTGTACCGTGTGGCCATCATATTCAAAATGATTGAGTGAGTAAAGCAACAAACATGCATCAAATCTTGCATTAAGCTTGAACATTCCACCACAGCAACTATTTGGGTGATTCAGAAGCCTGCAGTATGGGCAACTGGTGATTGGTAGCTTTATCATGACAACAGGCCCACTCATGCATCATGTCTCATGTGGAGCTTTTTGGCAAAGCTTCAAATCAACCAGGTGACTCAGCCCCTCTACGACCCAGATTTGGTGCCCTGAGACTTGTGGATTTTCCCAAAACTAATATCATCTTTGAAAGGGAAGAGATTTAAGACTGTGGATGAGATTCAGGAGAATATAGTAGGACACCTGATGGCAATTGGGAGAACTGTGTGAGGTCCCAAGGTGCCTATTTTGAAGGGGATTGAGGCATCATTGTCTTATTGTACAATGCTTCTTGTATTTTGTATCTTCTTCAATACATGTCTCTATTTTTCTTTTTTTTTTAAGATTTTATTTATTTATTTTTAGAGAGAGGAGAAGGAAGAGAGATAGAGAGGGAGAAACAGCAATGTATGGTTGCCTCTCACATGGCCTCCACCAGGGACTTGGCCCGCAACCTAGGCATGTGCCCTGACCGGGAATCGAACCAGGACCGTCTGGTTCCCAGCCCACGCTTAATCCACTGAGCTACACCAGCCAGGGCTATTTTTCATATTACATGAATGGAACTTTCTGGACAGACCTTACCTATATTCATGAATGTTGTGGTACTAATTTTTTTGATGTTCAATTTCTCTACATAGAAAAGATGAAATTTCAACAAATGTAGCTGTAAATTATGGTAATACAGATAAAAGGTACAAGTGTTGATGTACATATATGTGCCAGTCTTCCTATAAGTAGTTATATAAAAGAGCAACAGCTCAGCCTGGCTGGTATAGTTCAGTGGATTGAGAGCGGGCTGGGAACCAGAGGGTCCCGGTTCGATTCCCTGTCAGGGCACATGCCTGGGTTGCAGGCTGGGTCCCCAGTGAGGGCCATGTGAGAGGCAACCACACATTACTGTTTCTCTCCTTCTCTTTCTCCTTCCCCTCTCTCTAAAAATAAATAAATAAAATCCTAAAAAAAAAGAAGAGCAACAACTCAATTTCTTGCTACCTTAAATATATCATAATTATTTGCTATAAATAATAAAAACAGCAATATTAAAGAATGTTGTGAAAATTAATGTGTTTTATAGGTCATTTTTTTAAATATATGATAGCATGACATTGTACATATGTTTCTTCTTTGTTTTCAAATTACTCATCTTTCAGTGTCCCTGAAACAATTTTGAAATATAAACATGTCTATCTATCTGTTTATCTCCTTCTATATGTAAAATTATAAGCTTTCATATATCTTTAATACATATATAATATCCTGGGTGATATTATCCTGGGTGAGAATAAAATTTAAGTTCTAGATTTTATCTGTTTTTTAAACAATTCATAGAAAACAAATTTTTTCTCAATGATCAATGTAATAATAAAATACTCTACACAAGTCAGTATAAAAAATTTTACCTTTGCTTATATTTACCAGTGCTAGAACTAAATTAACTAAGATAAATAAAACTATTCTGAAGAAATTATAAGAATTGTAATTGCATATCCAATATATTGAGTGCAATCTAATATTATTATTATTTTGTAATAAAAGTCTTATAGAAATGAAAAAATAGAATTATTTTTAATGTATAGCTTTAGCAGGGAGTTATAAGATGAAGAACTTAGGACTCTAAGTACAAGTTAATTTCTTACCATTTTCTTTTTTCATTTCAAGATTTGTCACTGGATTAATTTATTTGGTCCCTAATCTTATTTTCATTATGCTGTGATTTCACAATTACCAGAAAAATAAATTAATTTTCTATAGTTTTCTTTCTTTAGAAGGATGCATTATTAAAAACACTTTATACATTTAAAATTTATTGCATTGTATGTTCCAATTCATCTGACAAAGATGTTAACCCCAATATAAAGAGACTCAATACATTTTAGAGAAAATAATTAGAATAAAAAATGGTGCCAATGTTGTCAGTTCTGACCTACATTCTACTTTGCCAGTCATTTTGGTAAAGTAAAACATATCTTAATAGCTACAAGTGTCACAAACATATCTGATGCATTACTATTGAGAATATTTTTTTCCCTCACCAGAGGACATTTTTCTCATTGCTTTTAGAGAGAGAAGGTGTGGAGAAGGGGAAGAAACATCGATGTGAGAGAGAAATATCAATTAGTTGCCTTTTCCTATGTGCCCCAACTTGGGATCAAACCTGCAACCTGGGTACATGCCCTCACTGGGAATTGAACTCATGACCTTTTGGTCCTTGGGATAATGCTCCAACCAACTGAATCACAGTGCTGCTACTGAGAATCTTCATAATATTTCTCAAAGATCTGTACTCAGTTTAGGAAAATATATTAGGCATTGGGCTTTTAATAAATCAATATTTATCAAAAGACATATTTTTATATTTTACTAGATTTTAGTTCATATATACACCATAGTTTTTAAAATTATATGTACCATCTGGAGCAATGAAAAGCTCAAAATGCGTTCTAAGATTTTATATTTAATTGGGGTGGGAGGGAGTGTTGGGAGAAAATGGAGACAACAGTACTTGAACAATAAAAAAAAAACATTATATTAAAAGATATTGATTTTGAAACATAATTTTTAAAAAGAGATGGTGTTATGCCCTGGCCGGTGTAGCTCAATGGATTGAGCGCGGGCTGGGAACCAGACGGTCCCGGTTCGATTCCCAGTCAGGGCACATGCCTGGGTTGCGGGCCAGGTCCCCTATGAGGGCCATGTGAGAGGCAAGCATACATTGCTGTTTCTCTCCCTCTCTGTCTCCCTCCCTTCTCCTCTCTCTAAAAATAAATAAATAAAATCTTAAAAAAAAAAAAAGTAGTTCAAAAAAAAAAAAGAGATGGTGTTATGATGAGATTTTCACTTCAATATAAATTATTTTCATTGCTCAATATTCTATAATGGAAGTTTTCATCAATGATAAGATATTCTGCACTTTGACTAGTAATGAATATATGTATTATAAATAAGTATTATCAGTTTGGTTTCTTTTAAGAATCTTTCATCATGTGCTTGCTTTAAAAGTTAGTGGATATACTAATTTTTTACTATAGCATTTTCTTTTAAATAATATAGTATTTCCTTTAAATAATAATGTTAATATTTATTAATGACAAACTTGCACTGAAATTTTTATATTTTAGATAAGCTACCTTCAAAGCTAAACTTTTGTTTGAATTCTGTATTATATGATCTATTACAATGGCTTAAATGATTTCAAATTGATGTTTGGTAAACATCAATTTTCAAAAAATTGTTGAAAAATAATAAAATATGAAAAAAATAATGTGCTATTATTGTATTCATAGCACAATTTTATTTGCAATTATAGCTAAGCTCAGAAGACCATCTAAGAAAGGTAGTGCATGTGCTAACATGAGTTTTCTTTATCTGTCAGAAATCATAAAAAAACTTATGGAATTATGGTAGGATGTCTATTTAAAATATAAACAAGTACACAAAATAATAATGATATACATAATTGATAGGAGTAATTCAAAACTAGTGTTTGCTATTATACCAGATATAATAAATAAAATAATTTGCTGATTATTACTCAGTTGATTTAGCTATCTACAATCCCTAAGAAAAGCCATATAGCACAGATAACAATTATTATTGGATTAATAATTTCTCAATTGCTAATATTTCTATTAGTAAACATTTTGAAAAATGCACAGGATTTGTCCAGAAGATGATAAGACTGATGTGGATGACATTTTTACTCTACAGACTGTAGGGAAATGTTTTGAGGCATTACAAATTAGCAAATGCTGCAAATATGTTTGAAATATACAATAAATGTTGCCATTCTTCTCATACATTGTCATTCTTTAGTTGAAAATTATGCCCTTTGAAAATAATATAAAAGAGCATTAGGAATTACCAGACACATCAATTGGTCACCCATCCATCCATTATTATTTGCAGTTAAATGGCCTTTCGCTTTTATTATCCTTTTTCTCTTCTCTCAAATATTATTCTAATTCTAAGTGTTAGCCTTTCTTCTGTATTCTTACATTTCTATGATGATCATATTTTTCTTTAAATATACATTCCATGAGTGAGACTATATGTTTCACATAAGGAAGTCCTTACATGCCACATGACCAGAAAAGATGAACATGAACATGATGTCTAATGTTAGCCTTCCTTCTACTTTAACTTCACCCTAACTCTCCCTATTTCATATGCACATGACAGAGAGAGCCGCTCCTTTTAGCCTTTCCTGAAGAAATAATAAACTTGGATAGGTCTTTCATATAGGAGTAAAATGTTGAGAGTGAAGGTATTACGGTATTGTAGAATATTGGAGTCTTTTCTGAAGTCAAACACCAGAAGCAGTAACGGGACAAGGCTAAACCAATTCTTCTGCTCTTGACTAGGAAGGAATGCCATTTCACTTTTACCACAAACTAGTCTAGTCGATCTCCATGAGGGTGGGAGTTTGAAATACTGAGACAATTATATAGACCTCAGTGGCGATCTGTAGTTCAAACTTTTAAAAAGGAGTGCCCTTCACATCTTAGCGTCATACCTTTGGCTTACTCTGCCCCCTGTTGAAAATCATCTTCTAAGTAATCTGTCAATCACACCTAGAAATATTTGTGATACTTACAAATTTTATGGATTTCAAGATTTAGATATCTGAGCATGCAAAAATATTTAAAGAATAAACAATTAAAAAGACCAAATAACTATAAACAGAAATCACAGTCAACAACATAAATGTACATATTCTGATAAAGACAAACTAAATGTATTCCACCATGTAACTTTTCTTTAGCTGAATCCAAGAATTGCCATATTCACCCATAGTATCACTCAACTGGCAGAGAAATGGAGATTGTATTTTTATAGTATAATTATAATTTTTATACTTTACATAGTTTTCTAAATCAACTTTAAATAAGTATATTATTTAAGATATCTCATAATTTAATGCAACACATTTCAATATTTTTTCAAAATTTAAATTAGATGAAATATTATTTGACATTCTTATACTACTTTATTTAGTTAACTTGTGAGTTATAACACTAATAAGTAGAATTTTAGAAATTTAGAATGCACTAAGATTTTACCTAATTACCTAGATATTTACATATTTTAAATTCACCTAACAGCCCCAATTTACAGATGGGGAAGTTGAGATTTGAAAGATTAAGTAATCCAGCCAAGATGAAGTAGCAAGTATGAGCAGCAACAAGATTTCAATTCCAGGTAATTTTATTTCCAATTTATGTACTTCTTCCATAATATTGCACTGCCTCACACATTACCAGTCAGACAGAGAGAAGCTTATCATTATTATTTATGTGTGAGGAGATGAACTGACCAAACGACAATCTTTCTTACAGCTAAATTAATATACTTTGGCCAGATTTATTCCTTTATTTAAATATGCATAACTATATAATTGATAACAGTGAACCAGATAGGTGTTGCAGGTATTGTAGACACATAAATTATATATTTCTGGTCTCTGTCTTTTTAGAGATACAGGTAATTTGGTGAGAGACAAAGAGCTAGTGAAATCTAATATGCATTCTAGTGGTATTTACAGCCCATTCGTTTTGATGCAACAGTTTGGATATTAATTTTAATGATAAACTTTCATTTGTTCATATTTCAAATCTTGCTAAAATTATTCTATGTGTTTATGAGAATTTTAAATTTTATACATTGAATTTATTTTAATTTTATATTGTTATTTCTATGCATTTGCCAAAAGGTCTTCAAAAACAGGCATGTTTACAGAGAGTAAATGGATAAAAATGAGGTGATTTTTTTCTGAGATATCTAGTTTAGATTTAGTGAAGCTCAGCTCAGATCAAATTACATGCTGAAACAGAATTCATGTATACAAATTATGTATAGTGCCACAATTAACTTAGAATTGCATGCTCATTATCCTGCTGTTTTGTTCCATTTTTGTTCACATGTCAAAAAAATCAAATATAAATGCAATTACTTTCCAGGAGGAAATAAATGTCAGCAATTCCATATTCAAAAGGCAACATGCATAATGCTCAATGACCAAAGCAATAACTTGTGAAGATAACAGGCAAGCGATTAACCCTGGAGCTAGATTATCAAATCATTCAAAGAAAATCTTAGATCAATGAAAAAAAATTGTAATGTGACTTCACAAGGTAACTAAAAAGCACAAAATTCACTCCTCTTCTGGAAGACTATGTGATTTTTATGCGCTTTACTTTCTAATTTTATTGAAGTAACTTTGGTTTATAACATTGTATAAGTTTTGTGGGTGCACCACTGTAATTTGACACATGTGTACACTCCATCACGCTCACCATCAAAAACCTCGCTTCCATCAGTCACCATACAATTGTCCCGCTTTACCCCTCTCACCTTCTCCCCACCTCCCGTCCTCTGTGGTAACCAATGATCTGTTGTCTTCTTCCATGAATTTTTTTGTTTATAACTCATTTTGTTTTTAATATTTCACAAATATGATTTTGTTAACCTCTATTCAGCCCCCTATATTGAATGAGAACTATATGAGAGCAAAGAATTTCTACCAAATTAAAAAAAAAACCATCTAAAGTCCACCCACATCTACATTGCATTTGTATTCTATATTAGTGGTCATATTAAGTCTTTATCTGTTTATAGATGAAGAAAATTAACTTATTATTAATATAATGTATCATCATTGTGTCACAGTTTTCTAATGAAGGGAGGCACTAAACTCTATGATAAAACATTGTAATGGATATCAAAACTTACCTAAATTTATGAATCCATTTTGTGAAATTTAGCTTTTATTTTTAATTGTTACAGAAATGACAACACTGCAATCCCTGCCAGAGAAAACAATAGGCATCAACTGCTCCTGAGAAGCCAGGAATGGCATGAAGTGGCACCAGGGTGTGTCACTGTCACTTGTGTGATTTGAATTTTAAAAATCAATCAAGAGTTGACCTCTCTAACTGGATACCTAAATAGTGTTATTGCTCAAGGACTTCTTGAAACCCTGCATCACTGATTAAGCGAAAGGCAAAGCCTAAGGTCTTCCCCACATCCTCCTTGACTGTCCAATGATGGGAAACCAGCTGCCTAAAGCCAGAACATTCAATGCTCTGTGCCCCCACCATCCCTGCATCCCATCCAAACACTGATGTCTGCCTCAGTTTGCAAGTGACCAGCTGAATAGCCAGTTTCAGTTGCAGTAGTGTGTAACCCTAAATTAACATCTGCAACCCACTGTAGAGTTTTCAAAGCATCTTTCCCTGATAAATCTTGTGCTCCTTCTCATACACAACCACAAGTTAGAAGGCAATTAAAATATAGTGTTTTTTTTAATGTACTCAATCTGCACCCCCTTGTCAGCCTGTCAAATAAAGCTGACATGTCATTGTGAATATTTGTCAGGAAAAAAAATGACAACATAAACATACATGCACACATATAGAAGTTCATTACAGAGCTTCCTGAAGCAGTCAGCCAAAAGAGCCACTCTAAGCAAAACATCAACTGTTTTATGAGTATTCAACAGCAGTTTTGTAAAATGCAGGGTGGATTTAGAATTTGTATAATTCAACCCTATTATGTCACAACTTAAAAACTAAAAACAACACACACACACCTGAGCAGCCATGTCTTCTGAAGTTGGTCAACTAAGAGGAATACCAGTGCTGCAAGGTTAGACACTATGGATCTTTCTATATTCTTCATCAAGATACTTTATTCTCCTTCAATTTACATACAAGTATATGTTAACTTTCCTGAATTGAGAATCCAATATTTTCTGTAAATGCGGACAGAACTCTCAAAATAGGAAAAAGTAAGAGGAATGTAACTTTTTGACTTGATGAATAAATCTACATCCTCTATAAAATGGCATTAACCTGAATATTTTAACTTAATAAATGTGATTTGCACCTCTAATATTAATATACTTTTTAGAATAAATATTATTGCTTTCCTTCACTTTCCATTCTCCATTTCCACCTTATAATAGGAACTACAGAAGGTCACTATTGAAGGTGACTACCAGCCAGGCATCATTCCAGGCTTTCATTAGCTGCTGCAAAAGAATGATTCTGAATAAATAGACTAAATGCACTGAATATCTCAGTGGCATTCAAAACAGGGGGAAAGGGGCACAGGAGGCTGGAACGAGTCATGGTGCATGGGCTCCCTGTTGGAGGTAGTCAGCTTTGAACAAAACCTACATCTTTTTACCATATAATTCTTCCTCATCTACCTGAAAGGTTGAGCTGAGTCATATCTACCGTCATTTATTTGCCCTTTACACAGTGAAGGACAACAGTTTAATAGAGACTTGAATGGCGCCCACCAGTAGATGAATAACCTGCCAATCTTCTTTTAGAATTGTATGTGCTGTGGCTTGTGTTTCCTTGAGAAAGATTATCAAAGTATACTAGAGTACGTGAAAGTTTAAAACCCAAGAACTAAACCCACAAATACCCCACCAAAAGATAAAGTGCTAAACATTCTAAATTAGATTACCCAAAATAGATGACTATATTATTCATATTCACTGTTTTCATTATACTAGTCTGAGCAGTGGCATCTTTATCCTTCATAGTCATATTTTTGTATACTTGTGAAACAACAGTTTGCATTTTGACCAGTTTTCTCATAGAAACTGATTTTATCCAAAGATGCATATTTAAACATTATACATTTAATAATCCATATAACATAAAAGTTTTCATTATGAAATATTAAATGAATTTTGCACTTATGAACCCTGACATATTTTAGTCTGACTTGACGGTTATACGCAGACTTAAAATTTACTGGTTTTAGGTATGTTTCAAAGCCCCATGATTCTATAAACTGCAATATTAAATAAATGAATGGTTATTTGGTATAGTCTCCATGCTGAGCACTTTTGTATGTCTGTCATAGGAATGACCTCCAGACATTGTAAGACTAGGTATGTCCATACCAATGCTTTCCACTCAGGTTTAAATTATTTCTGATCCTATATTTTCACATGCTGATTTAGAAATTAAAAGTAACAATATTTCAAAAGGGATGAGGGTATATGAAATGTACACGCAAAGTGCCATATTATTAAAGTGTGATATGAAAAAAATGCTTTCTTACTTAAAATTTAGAGTATTTCTTTAAATGTATAACTTGGGGCATTTGTTAAAATTGTGTATCAATTTCTGCTTTCCACTTTTCAACAAACTATAACTTGGCTAAAATCCAAATGCACATCATAACATGAGATATTTTTCATAGTGTTAAAACAAATTGAAGTCACCAATACTAGTAGATCTTATACTAGAAAGCTATAGCTCTGATCATATTATGTCATGGTTGATACATTCCAGCACAGAAGAGACTTTGGAAGTGATATAATCAATGAATAGGCAATATCACCCTTACACTGAGCGGCCACAGAGGAGAAAGTGACATTATTTCAAATCAAATATTTAGAATTTATTTCAAAAATATATTTAATCTAGAACATTTACAAATAAATTTCTCGTAAATAGTTGAGGTTATTTCTCGATAATGTTACCATAAAGATTTGAACAATAGCAGTTACATTCAGAAGTTTTACCATCATATATCTTACGGTGAACTACTGGGTTTGTTATACTGCAGGTTCCCGTGCTTATCTGGGAAGGCAGAGCCACTATACCATGAGATTCCTATGACTAGATATCTGTCTACCTAAAGCTTTAGAGATTATTATTAAAAAGAAGTGATATTTTGCCATGCATAATGAATATATGCAAGAAGTTTGCATGAGGAAATGTTTTGAAAAAGTAATAAAAAATTAACATATCACCATTGTTTCTCAAATAGTCTGTATTAGAATTGAAACATTAAACTAGACCATACTGCTCCTCTACTTTAATTTCATCTCAGTGAAAAATAATTTAGCTAAGAGACATCACTTTAAATTAATATTTAAGTGATTAGCCAGATTTTTATTTTTTGATACCAAAAACACTCAAAATCATAAAGTAAAATAAATGTATGATTTATTTTTATGTTATGGGTTTGTATACTTCTATAGTTTTTGTGAATAATTTTATATAAAACACACAATATTTTTTGATAGTATTACCAATATAAAATATGGTAAAAATCTCAGACATGGGGAATTTCCATTGCTCCACTGGTATAATTTTATCAACCATATCCAAATTCAGGGGATCTTATACTTGATTGTCAGTGCAAAGTAAGCATTGACAATAAAGATCATCCTTCAGTGTATTTAAAAGAAAATCTACTATCTGTAAATCTAAAGTTTTTTTTTTCAGGCATTAGCTACAAGGGATGTGGATATGCTCCTTGTCAATTTTTGAAACAGGGGAAAATACATTTACTGAAAAGATAAATGTCAAGAAAAGAAGACAGTTTTATCATTGACAAGATTAATCACAAAACTGTACTAATAGATTAGTGTTCTAGGATAGTTTTCAGAAACACTGAATATTTTTTGCCTAAAATTATTTAACTAAATGGTATTTACAGGGAATAAACATGCCTAAAATATAAAAATATAAAAATTTATAAAAATATAAAAATATAAAACTAAAACTATCTCAAAATCAACATTATATATATATATACTGACACACAAAACAAATGAATGTGAGTAAAAGCACTGGTGAAGATCAAAACCCTTCTTCTTCAAAAATATCCTATGTCAATGTTACAAATTTTACCGACATTTAGTCAAGTCATACTTTCTGACTTTCATGATTTCAAAAAAACTACCTCAGTTGTAAGCTGGTCTTTTATTTCTAAGCTTTTCCAGCTATCTGAAGGCATGGTTCATTCTGGCATATCCTTAAAAGAATTTATCCTGTCTGCCACCCCGTGTCATCTCATGTCAGTTCAGCACCCGGCAGCTGTTGGGCATTTTGCTGTCATCCAGCCTATGCACATCTAGTGAAGCAGACTTGTGTTTTGACAGGAATCACTTATCACAGACTGCTTTCCAGGCTTGCATTTTGGATGATTATGTTGTGTTATTTAAAGTTAATATGAGTACAGTTTATGATTGAAGCTTTTGAAACAGCTTTGAGGACCAAATATGTCTGTAGGGTATCGATTATTATTTTGCTTATTCCTTGTTAAAACAAAACAGAGTTTGCAAAACTCTTCTCTCCCAACTGCCTGATCCACAGAAGGACAATAAGAGCCACCAAAAATTGTTTTCATAACAACCCTTATGACCCAGAATAGGCACCCTGTCCCATCTGTGAGATAAGACCTCTCCAGATTCCTCATTCACTATGCAACTCTTGCCAGGTTGCTCCACAACTAGTGAAAGACATTTTAACTAGCAGTAATGCCGTGGAAATTTTAGGTAAATTACAATACATTATCATGCGTCTAGAGGAGCGTTAGGAAAAATGGAGAGGGTGTCTATGTGCTTTAAGGATAATAAGCTTTATATTTAGACATGCTATCAAGCTTATTGAGTTGAGATTTAAATGTATAGGAATACATTCACTGGGTAATGGTATTTATTAATTCCTTCTAATATGCACTGGAAGTAATATTTGATGTGGGACATTTCCAAATTTTATGGCAAAACACAAAGAAATATTAATGGCCACACTTTGTAAAATAAAAATATCCGTCATAAAATTTTCAAAATGCACTGATATTGAGTACTATTTTGTACACAGTCTTTGGAACCTGATTCTTACAGATGGAAACAATATATTACTTCCAGAGCTTAAATGGGATCCACAGTCACTAGAGGGCCATAGGTAAAATATCATTTATGTAGGCAGAAAAGCATCTAACATCTGCGCACACCATAAATTACACTTTGGAAATGTGCATTTATGCTGAACATAACAGCCTCTCTCCTTTATAATCTCAAAAAGATTCACCTTATCCTACTGTGGAAAAGTTGACATACAATCAAAATAGATGTATAAAATTGTTGTTTTTCCCAATTATTTCCATGATCAAATATGGAAAATTCTAGAAACTGAATATCTGCCTGGCTGGACTTGAGAAAGAGAGAAGGTGATGAAATGGGACGTGTTAGAGAGAGGTCAAACAATGCAGCAGGATTGGAGGCCATGGCAAAATATTATCTTTAACCAAAGTTAAATTGTCAGCTTTTAATTTATCAAATCTGGTTGTGAGCAGATGACTAAATCAAATTAGATATCAAGAAAACCATTCTAATAGCAATGTTGAGAACAGATGAGAAGAATGCAAGACTGCACATGAGACCAGAGAAGACAGCAATGTGAGTCCAGAGAAGAGATTATGATGATTTGGAATAGAGTAGTGGGGCATGTAAATGGAAAACATATAAATTTGAAGGATATCTAAAATGTATATAATATAGGATTTGGTGAAGGTTTGCATCACACTGAAAGAATGTATTATGAATACTTTTGATGTTTCTGGCTTGATAAATAATATGATTATTGTATATTTTCTTAATAAAGAACATTGGGGAAAAAATTTAGGCGTGGGTAGGATATGGTAATAAGATTGATTTAGAACAACCAAAGGATGAAATGCTTTTAAGACATCCAGAGAAATGTGGGAAGAGTGAATTTCCTCCTGGATATTTACTATGAGTAATTTCTAAGGAAGTAATAATGAGTTTTAGGCAATTTTTTATGTCCTAAACTATGTATGGCATGGAAGATAATCTAGTATAAAGCCATAATTAACTAGATATTTTAAAGCTGGATGGGAATAATAAAGCACCAAAGGAGATCAAAGAGGTGTGGGCTGAAAGATATTTATTACATTAAAACAAAATTGTTTCTCAAAAGATTAAAAAAAAGAAAAAAATCTTAGCAGTGATAGTGTCATTAAAATTATTGAGTGTTTCTGAGAAGGGAATATTTTTTATGCATAATGTAAAGAAATGGGGAACTGGCATGAGCTGTTTCTGTGAAGTAATTTGAGATAAAGCCAAAATGGGGTAGAATGAGAAGTGAAAATTGAAAAAAAAAAATGGATGTAAATGATAGCAGAGAATCAGAGGAATAACTGGAGGGGTGTAAGAGGCCATGAAGGGATTATTTTCTTGTATTTTGAATGTTCTTTAAATCTAGGGCATATGATTTGAATGATAGAAAGAACTTAGATATAAAAATAAAACAAAAAGAAAGAGAAAGCATTTCAACCAGTTTCCAATGAAGTAATGATCAACACACAGTATAGATTCTAATTTGTATTAAGAACAAATAAAGATTAAGAACAAATAAAGCAATGTATAAGCTTTGCCTACAATATCACTTGGAAAAGGGGAATACAGTGAATTTCAAATTTTGTGTCCATCTTGAAATGCATTTCTAGATCTATCCTTGGTAGGTCTAAAGCCCTGCAGAGTTGGGCAGATGATATAAAAAAAAAAGATATGTGGTTCATGACTCAGGGGATAAGAACATGGATAAAATAACCTCCAGATAATAGGTACAGAAGGGAAAGAAAGAACGCAAGAGAGAGAGAGAAGGCTTAACAGGATGTGTGTGGCATGATAAGAGAATCTAGTATAAAACCACAATTAACCAAAATCTTAAAAGCTGGATCACTATAATAAAGCACCAAAGGAGAGAGACTCAGAAAGTGTGGGCCAAAGGTATGCATTACATTAAAAAAGAGTTGTTTCACAAAAGATTTTTTAAAAAGGAAAATTATTTTAAAAATTAGCAAAAAACAAAAAAAAACAAAGAAGGCAAAAGCACACATTTTATGCAGATGAGAAAAAATGAACTGACAACATATACAAACATACTTCAATCAATCTGTTGTGAGGAAAAGCATGTTAAACATTAATGAGATATTATTTTACACTCAGAAAATTTGAGAACAAGAAGTCCTGTTACCCTGATTATTAGTGAATATACAGAACAAAAATATCTATACATCACTGTTAGGTCTGTAAATTGGTACCATGTATTTAGTACTAATTGAATAATAATTTGGCATTACACATTGAGCTCAAATGAGTAAATACCCTCAACAGCCATTCCACTTCTGGGTATATGAGAAAGATAACCATAAGCCCACCAGGAAGAATATATCATAACCAGACAAATAAACAATTGAAACACTAGTAAAAACTTTTTACAAGGAATGCTGATTGATACATTTTTATTTATGATGGAATATTACCTGTAATAAAAATTAATAAACTATAACCCCATGCATAAACCATGCATTTGGATGGAAGATCAAAGGGCAATGTTGATTGTTTAAAGAAGTCAAAGAATAAACCTAGTATAATTTCATGTTCATAAAGTTAAAAACAAGCAAAACTCTAAATGAAAGCAAAAAAAATGATAAAATTCAGGATGCTGGTTAGCACTGGAGAGGAGTGAGGAGATACAAAAAGTGGCGTCAGGGACCTTAGGTGTTGAGGTGGTCTAGTTTTTAAGGTGGCTGTGTTACGTTGACGCAAATTTTATCCTTCTTCCTTTTTATTACACCAATGGCCCTTTATACAAATTAGTTAATAAAACTAAAGCATAAAATAAAAGAAATAAAAGTAAAATGCACTTAATTCAACAATATATATTAAACATTTATAATATGTTAGGAACACTACTAGATAATTCATGTAATTACTCCCATTCAAATTTTGTCAAATTTATTATAATGCCAATTAAAATATTGGATTTTTGTGGAACAGTTAATAACAAAAATAAATAATTATAATATCACTATTGCTCCTATGCTACTACTAAGCCAGTTTCTCTCTCTCTCTGACCCTGGCTTGTCTCCCTGTCCCTTTCTCTTTTTCTCTTCCTTTTTACTGCCTCCATCCCTGTCTCTCTCTCTCACTCCATATATACATATATACAAAAATACACACACACACACACATATATATATTCTCTGGATGTGTTATTCTTAGGAACCATAAAATGTAGATTTTATTCCCCATAACCTTCAAAGATAAGAAATTGAGTTGAATCACATCATTAGTAAGCAATAAAGCAAGAAGTTTTACCCAGACATTTCCAAAGTCGATCTATAAATTACACTCCTGTTGTCTCACATAATATACCGTTAGTCACTAAAATGGAATTAATTTTGGTTATGGTACATTGCTTTTTAAAGTAATTATAGTTTTCAAAATAAGTCAGGGATTATCACCTATGTCTCCACCCCCATCATATGGGCAAGGAGAAAAATCTGTTCTCTCCGTCCTGTGTATCAGAGCCCTTGGCAGCTCGAACTGTTCATTCCGTCTAAGACACTGAACAACCATTTTCCAATTGCCATCTTCATAGGCTCATCTCTCACCATGAATTTTTAGAAAGAGTTGTTTATTTGTCAAAAAGACTGTAGATTCAAATAATCTTTTACCTGTTTCCAATTTGGTCTGCACCATAGATCAAAATGTTGAGAAACATCTAAGCTGAAGTCAGTGTCTTTAGTGTTAGATCAATTATCTCAGGGTGTAGTGAGGTTTTTAAATAAAACACATGAGTTCTATAAGCAAAATAACAAGAGGGAACAAAATCATCCTCAAGCAGGCTGCTTAGAGTATACTGTGCTTTAAAAACTACTTTATTAAAAGTTTCAAACATTTTTAAGCATGAAGGAAAGATGTCATCCCATTTAATAAAAACTATTGTGATATCAATTCATCAAGAACTCAATTCTTCAAGCCAATCCAGAGTAGTATGTTTTGTGTTTTGTTTGTCTCTTTGTTTCTCCTTCCTGTGCATATTGTTGAGTGATAGAGCAACTTGAAGGTGGAAGAGAGTATTTTAGGAGACTTTGATCTCACCAGCACAATCTTAGTGCATGCAGTCAGAGGCTCCAGTCCCAGTGGGGTCTGCTACATGCTTCAGTCTTTAGTTTTAGGTAAATTATATTGTGTGTATGGCCCTGTGGGAGACTTCCAATGAATTCTTCAAGATGGTGATGACACAGTGTCTCCAATTGTGAAAAATAATGGTCTGTTTTCAAGGAATAGCAGGACAGCTTTTCTTCCTTGGGAGAAATATCAATTGAAATACGGAACAAATAATACTAGACAAATTCTCAATACTGGAAAGTTAAAAGGGCGAAAAATTAGGTGCTTGGCGCCAAACCAGTACAGAATAATATATCTGTATATGTATAACAATTTATTTAATAAAATTTTAAGTACACATATATGCACATGTACAATGAGAAGCTACCTCTCACTACACCTAGAAATATGTAAGAAGGTAAGCCAAGGATATTGCATGTTGAATCACATGCAATAGTGATTGCATGTGGTAGTGTAGGCTGAACAATGCATTGCTAGTAGTGGTAGTGTAGGCTGAACAATGCATTGCTAGTGAATGCCTGTTAGGTGAGAATCTTTGTTAATTCTACACCAAGTGGCACAGTACCTGCACAATCATGTCCGATAGAGACATTAGGAAGAAAAACTGGATAATGTTAAAATAACCGTGCTACATATAGTGTTTTTTTAATCTCAAGAGTTTTATAGATATTATATTTATAGTAATGCTAGCAAAATCATACGAAAATCTTTATTATATCACTAGCAAATTGTCATCTCTAAATATTCAATGTTCAATTTATGAATGATAAATTGCATGTGACATTTAGGTTGCCTTAGTTTCCAAGAATATGTCTAAAGTTGTTTACTGCATTAATATGATGACCACACTCTAACTACTAGCTACACAAAGAGTTTCCATTTAAGATGTGATAATATTTGTGAACTTTTCACAGTATATAAACATGTAAAGATAAAGAAAAATGCAATGATGAGCAAAACATATTAGTATATTTCAGGTATTGTACATACTAACTAGCAAAAATGCTAAATTATGAACATGGCCATAAATATGGAAGCTATAAAATTTTCTATTTTATCCAATAGTTTATGTTATCCTAAACATGCATAACTTTCATTCCCACAAGAATAATATTTCTTAGTGGAAGAAAAAGGAGAAACTTGTAGAAAGAAAAAACAAACAAGATAAACTAGTAATAGAAAAAGAATAATGATAATATAGACATGTGAAGTGATGGGGAAGAAAAGAAAGTATTTGTGAATTAAAACGATACATAAATATATTACAGAATAAGAAACTTAAGGTTGTAGTTTGTCAAAGCAATTTAAACGAGATAGTCTTGGGTTTCTGATACCATAGATTATGCTGACCTTTTTTTTTTTTTTTTCCGCCTGTTCCCACACTGGAAGCCATATCTCTTGCATGATAACTTCTCCTTGGCAGCAATTCTATGCCTCCTGTTGTTTTTGTTTTTTGTTTGTTTATTTGTTTGGTTATTTTACCCCTTTATACATTAGCAAACTACTGAAGAGGCAAAGAGCTTTTGTGTTACATCTATTGATGATTATTAATTTACAAATTTAAACTGAGACCTTACAAGCTTTTACTAATTTATTTCAAATAACTATAATATACCTATCACATGTTAACTAAAGTAACATTTTTAACTAAAAGTGGCAAGATTCAGAAAAAAGTTATGAGAAAAATAATGCTGTTTTATGTTCTTACAAATTTGTTTTATTTCTATCCATTTATACATTTCATCTACGGTATTTTGAATTCATACATCTGTAGCTTCTGGAAAACTAAACTCATGAGAAAATGAAAATAAGAAAGACAAATAAGGGAGGAAAGAAGGGGAAGGGGCTGGTCAAGGAACATAGGTGATGACCCATGGCCGTGGACAACAGGGTGGGGATGGACTAGGGGAGCGGGGTTGGGCAGGGTAATGGAGGAAAACTAGGACAACTGTAATAGAACAACAATAAAAAATAAAAGAGAAAGACAAATAATATTTTAAGGTTATTTTAAAAAGAGTTTTGACGTTGCAGATTCCCTGAAATATCTCAGAAAGCCCCAGGGATCTCCAAACCATATTTAAAGAACTATCCTCTCAGGAAACAAGTTTAATAAAATTTCTGACATTTGCTACTCCACATTCATTTATTCCTTTCAGCACTTGTTCTCCGACAGATGAGATTGTAAGAGGGTTGTTTTCTTTCCATCCAACTTGACCTAAATTCTAATGATCTAAGTCTTAAGAAAAATGAAATTCTGCCCCAATCATCAAGTGAAAGTAATAGTAAATAGTATAACATACTGGTTTATCTAATCACTAAATTTTACTAAAATAAGAGGTTCTCATATAAAAAAAAAAACATCCTAGTATTCTATGAGGAAACTAGGATAGTGTCGTGTTTTTTGTTTATTTATTTTTTATTTTTTTGCTGTAAGTCAAGTAAAAAAAGGATAATATACATTATCAGGTAGATGAAATCAGGTAGTAGAAACCATAGTCCTTCAAAGCAAAACAACTCATTAGTAATATACATTATAAGAATATGCTTCTAGGTAACGTTTGTTTTTCTCTCTATATTAATTAAGACACTGGATTTTGTCACACAGCACCAAATAATCAACCCCTTCTCTCTGGGATTCATTTAAGATCAATTGAGAGTTGCACATGAGAGCTGGAGTTCACTGAGGATTTAAACAGTGCAGATGAGGAAGTCATCAGCATTACTTAATCAGTCCTTCAACAGATGTTTACGCAATGTCTATGTTGATTCAGGTACTCTGCTAAGGAATGATATAGAAACATCAAAAAAATCATTTACAGCAAGTGTATTGATCCAATTTAGTTGAAAATTACTAATGGTCAATTTTAAATTATAAATCTAAAAGTGGACATTTAGAAGCATTTCATTAAATAGGTGAAGGACTTTAATAATCTTGTAATACTTATAGATGCTTCTTTATCACTTTTGTTTCTCAGTGTAGAACAAGAATATTCAAATTCTATGATGATTAAATCCATAGATAAAAATTGTTAGGTGAACACACAATTCATTAGCCTTTAACAGAGCTTATGATGGAATCACAAATTGATCTGAAAATTTTATCAATAAATAAAATTGATAAATTAAATTTCTAATTTATCAATATTATAAAGCCCCAATTCTCTCTGAAAGACAAAAACATCAAACGACCAGGGTGACTGCTTTTTAAATGACTTAAATGGTATTCTAAGAACATTTTACCTTTTTACAAATGGTTCTTATAAGATAAAGCCTTCTACCCTGGTTGGTGCCACTCAGTGGATTGAGTGCCAGCCTGCAAACTGAAAGGTCACCTCTTGGATTCCCAGTCAGGACACATGCCCGGGTTTTGGGCTAGGGCTCCAGTGGGGGCGGGGGAGGTGTGTGAGGGGCAACCACACATTAATGTTTCTCTCGCTCTCTTTCTCTCTCCCTCCACCTCTCTAAAAAATAT
Source organism: Micronycteris hirsuta (assembly GCA_004026765.1). Classification (NCBI taxonomy): domain Eukaryota; kingdom Metazoa; phylum Chordata; class Mammalia; order Chiroptera; family Phyllostomidae; genus Micronycteris; species Micronycteris hirsuta. The sequence continues at coordinate 28,580 of PVJI01012082.1, read as the reverse complement.
TTAAAAAATAAAATAAAATAAAAGCTTCATCCTATTAATGTTCAAAGCAATAAAATGCATAAAGAATAAAACTTCAAATATATAATTTGAGAAAAAAGTATAAAAATCTTTTCCAGAGTCTTGTTAGATATGTTGAATGTAGCATATAATTATTCAACAAAATACTAATGGGCATGTATGTACAGCCAAGCAGTGAAGGTTTGTTTTCAAACTAAATAATAAGGAAAACATTTGATTGCAATATCATTAACATGCTACAAATTAAACTACAACATTTAGGTTGATCTTCCTCCACATAATCGACACAACTGGATACCTGATGATTATTTATCTCATAATCTGACAATATTCTTATACATATATACTTAAATTTTGTGTGTATATATATACTTGTACACACACACAGGGCTTGGCACAAATAATACCCCTTTTTATTACATCTTTTTTTAAAGATTGTATTTATTTATTTTTAGAGAGGGGTAATGGAAGGAAGAAAGAGAGGGAAACATCAATGTGTGGTTACCTCTCATGTGCCCCCTACTGGGGAGTGGCCCACAACCCAGGCATGTGTCCTGACTAGGAATTGAACCAGCAACCCTTTGGTTCTCAAGCCAGTGCTCATTCCACTGAACCATACCAGCCAGGGCACAAAATATTTTATTACAAAATCATAAGCATGTAATTCTGTAATGTGATATCACTCTCAAGCATACAATACCATATTTTAGGGGAAATGTTCAAATTAAAACTATAAATTATTACACCCATATTGTTACTCTACCAACCACACTCAAGCAGGTGTTACTTCTGCTGGACCCTGTATATTCATATATATTAATTTAGTCATGCCCTCCCATACACAATACAGGGAATGTCTTATGTTACAGAGTAACCTAGATTGTAATGAAAAATAAATTTAGAATTTATGAAGTACAGTTAAGTAAAGGAATTTTTAGATATCACTTCTGAAAATTTTTGAAATATAAATATGTTTTTTAAGAGTAATAATAGTAGGCTCGATTTAGTCCAGGCTCCTTTTTTTAAAAAAAAACTTCCCTCCAAGTTCCCTCTGGTTCCCAGCCCGCGCTCAATCCACTGAGCTACACCGGCCAGGCAGTCCAGGCTCCTTTTTACTCTAACTTTTCTTTCATAATAAAATTATTTTGTCTTGGACTGTCATATTTTTTAACTTTTTTACTTAGTTAAATTCTGTGTATCCTTTAAAAATCAGATCATAATACCTTCCCTAGAAAACCTTTCCTCATCTTTCTTGCTGATTTGTATGCTCACAGCATTTATCATACTTTGTGTGGTTATTGAATTGCATTTCTATTTTTAAAATTAGTTTACAAATAAAAGTAACTTTTTCTTTCTTTCTCTCTTTCTTTCTTTCTTTCTTTCTTTCTTTCTTTCTTTCTTTCTTTCTTTCTTTCCTTCCTTCTTTCCTTCTTTCCTTCCTTCTTTCCTTCAATTTAATTTCCAGTACCAATCCCACTGTCTAGCAACCTAGCATGAAGTTTGAAAATTGATTTTAATAACTTAACCATGAATAAATAAGTAAGTGTTATGCTGTTACTGGGCTTTGGATTACTTGATACAATGTATAGATTAGTACTATGATAGTATTTCTAAAAAATTGCTCTGCAATTAGAATGTGAGTTTTTTTTTAAACAAAGACATTGCCTCATTTGTGTATGCATTTATGTGGCTTAGCTAGGGATGTAACAGAAATTAAATTGTGCTAATTTCCAAATTTAAAAAGTGTGAAGCTCACAAATTTAAGGTCAATCTGGACAACAAACTCTGATTTAAGGCAGGTAGCAGCTTAGCTCTACGAGTGTTATCAGTAAGAATGTGTGAACTATATTCTGGGACACATGACATTATTTTGACCCTTGTTATTGTTTATTTGTGTTATGTTAAAAATGTCGAATTCCTTTTATAGAGAATAAGTCTGTGTGTGTTGGGGAGGGCAGGAATTGAAGGCAAATAGGGAGACAGGATAGTGAATACAGAAGGCAAACATTCCCACAAAAGTAAGATGATTATCAGAAGGGAAAAATATAAAGGTTGGCAAAAAAATGTAATTGGTATCAGAATGCACCCCCTGGCTTCTCAGTGCACAGACACATGACCTACCTCTTTGATTGAAATCTAACAATGCCAAACTTGAACATAATAAAACTTTTTGATGAAACAAACTAAGAAACAAAAGACAGAGAAAAAGAGGGAGTATAGGAAGAAGAGGGTAAAGGTTGGTTGAATGATAATGGAAGGAGACTTGATTTGAGGTGGCGAACATGTTACCATTAGTGTTTAGCTAGATATTGATAAAGAAAGAGAGCAAAGGGAACTAGACATTGAGTTTAATAAACTGGGAAGCATAAGCCTGTTTGCTTGCTCAGCCAGGAAGCTGCAGCTTCACACTTCAGGGGATTACAATAGTCCTCCACCAAGGGGATTAAGGTTCCTCCCTTCCTCCTCTAGTACCAGATTGTTGGTGGGCACTGAGGGAGGCGCTGGACCACAAAGATTTATCAGTATAACTAGGGGGTGTGGACCCATCTGAAGCCTGTGAAAGTTTTTGAAGCTGATTGGTTCTTTTGAGAAAGCACCTGGTCCCTAACCCACGCACCTGGCTATAACCCCAGGGGAACAAAGTAGCACTCTCTGTCTCTTACTCCTGACCCACACTCACACGGTGCATGCACCTGTTCTCTCCATGGCCGTGTGGCCCTAGCAGTTATATGGCCCATGGCCTCCAGAGTGGACTGCAGCTGGAAACACATACTAAGCTAGTCAGACACTGAACTGGACTTTAACATGGAGCATAAACTCTTGGCAGTGGCCTTCATCCTGGCCCAACTGAAGACAAGATTGGACTTTTTTCATGACAAGACCGACAGAGATGGGATATTAGGAAGTCAAGAAGGGAACCCCCTTAATTGTACATCATCAATAAACCATACCATAGAGCAACATCCTCTCATGTGGGTCTCAGGAAATTCTATTCCTTTAGACACCACAAGAGCCCCACTTCCACTGGTAACAAATAGACAATACAATATATAGATGATATATTTTAAACCTGTCTACCTGAAACCTATACAATTTTATTAATCAATGTCATCCCAATAAGTTCAGTGAAAAACATGTTCCTCAGTGGGTCACTAAAGATAGCTATGGTCCCACGGCAATGCCTCAGCACCAGTCTTCTGGTAACAGAGTCACCCACGCTTCCCATAGTAATATGGTCTTGGACCTATATTCTGATACTTTTAAATGAGTAGTAAATTTAACTATTTCTGCTAATGATACATGCTAGTGTAGAGTTGTGGAACAGAAAAAAATTGTTTTTATTTTTGTAAAGTAGAACACTGATGATACAACATAGAAAGGTACAGGTAAAATTTTGCATTTTGTTGAGAAAGCAGGATGTAGTTGTGATTTATGACTTTCCTCCTGCATTACTATTCCATATTCATTTTATTTTCATGTACTATTCAGATCACTGGTGTGTTATATCTGGTGAGTGTTTCTTTTCCATGATTAGCAGATATCTGAGACTTTAGAAGAGCTCCTCCATAGAATCACAATTTCCATCAATTGAACTTTACTACTGATCTTTATTAATATCCACCTGAGGTTCCCTGGATTTCCAACAGTGTATTTTATGGCTCTCCACGTGTAGGTGCAATCTTGATTCCACTAGACATTCAGTTAGTGACAACAGAAAATAATATAACCCCTTTTTGCTCATGCCCAAAATGTACGTGTGATGTTCTTAGATTCTACCCTAGTGGAATAATTAAAGGTTCATGGGGTCCACTCATCCTTTGACTTTTAAATTTTCATTCAGGGTTTGGCAAACATTTTCTGCAAATGTCTAGATAGTAAATACATTAAGTATTGCAGGCTGTACAATCTCTGTGATAACTACTTCATTCTTTTCCATTAGGACAAAACCATCCAATATGTAAATGAACAGGTGTGGCTGTGTTCCAATAAAATTTTATTAAAAAAAAAAAAAAACAAACAGGCAGATGGCTACAGTGCAGAGATTCAGTTTGTTTATCCATGATTTAAATAATTTGTGATAAATCAGTAAACAAAGTATTGAGTGGTCATTAGGTATAATCATTATTGACATCAACTGCAACTATACCCCTATTTTCCCAGACTCTCACACTCTGGCTGGCAGGGAAAACACAGCCATACATTGAGCATTGGTTCAACTTCCAAACTATATCCTGCAGGTCTTTATCCTAAACTCACTAAGGATCACATACAAATGGGAAATTTCTGCTCAATAGGGTCAGCTACTTTTGGTGTTAGAGTCACTGATGATATCTGTGTCTTCTTCATGATTTCTTTTCTTAAAGATCATATTTAACTTTAGAGAGAGGGACAAGGAGGGAGAGAGAGAGGGAGAGAAACAAAAGTGTGTGAGAAATGCATGAAGGGGTTGCCTCTTGCATACCCCCAGCTGGCGACCTGACACACAACCCAGGTGTGTGCCTTGACTGGGAACTGAACTGGTGACCTCTCAATTCACAGGCAGGCACTTAAATCACTGATCCACACCAGCCAGGGCATGATGATTTCTTATTTTAATTATTTTCATTTAACTGGTGTTCTATCTCAAAAGCAGTGTTATAGAAAATACGAGGATTTTACCTAAGATTTGTAGTAAGCTTGAAATCATTTTGAGGAAGAGCAGGTTGAGAGTGTAAATCTAAACAGAGAGTCAGTTTTTGTACCAGTTTGGACAAATCATTGCTCCTTCTATTTCTGATGTTTATTTGTAATTTCATTTCTTTAGCTCATTATGTTTCATTTTAGAACTGTCCCCACCCCCAAGTTTGTCAGGACTACTTTGTCAGTTAACACCTCATTCATTGTTACAATAATCGATCCTCTTGGGCTTGTCCAGCACAGAGACACCTTTCCCTGGATACAGTTTTACTCAGGGATTGTTAGTACCTGCAGACCGAGGGGGAAAATCCTGAGGCTGAAAATCTAACTCTGAAGCAGAGGGCAGAAAAAGACCAAAAGAAAGAAGCTGGCAACTCCAGTCTGGCAATCAAACGTGTTTATTAACGGAAACTTACATACGAGACAATGTCTTGGGTGGCTGCATCCCATGCCACTGGGCAGGCATCAAAAAATTATACAGGGTAAAAGGCGGGGGTAATTATGGGTACTAGTATGTGAATACTACCAGGTACAGGAAACTACTTTACATGCTTGACCAGGTCAGGGTAAGAGCTTGTTCCAGGAACAAGCACATAGCAGCATGCAGAGGGATGATGCTGATTTACATGAGAATGCATATGCTTATTGATCAGACAGTCTTCAAGATGCTTGTGGTAAGCAATCCTTCCCTTCCGGCCTGGCTCCAGCTCAAGGGTCAGGCAATGGTCACAGATTGGAACTGTTTCTCCTCAGAGAAAACACAACACTGGCAGACAAAGAAATTTGGCCATAGATATCAGTCAATCTCAGACCTTATCAGTGATCTTCAACTTCAAATACTATGTTGCCACTGATTACTTTTAACTCTACCTGAAGAGGGGACTACAAGAAGGAAATCAATAAAGAACTATGAGATGAAAATATATAAAGATCTGAGAACATTGCACGAGCACTGGGAAACAGATATATTTGAAATTAAGATTATCTATGGAATTTTTAATATCATGAGCTGATAAATTCTATTTTGTGAGTATGCAATTGTGAGTTGCAAGTGAAGGAATTCTTCCCAAAAGAGTCCACGATAAATATTATGCCAATACATAACTAGTGAGTCTTTTCCTGGTGAGTTAACCTCTTGGAAATTTAGGTGAAGATGCTTTCACAGGTAAATTGAGCACTCAGACATTGTGGCACTAGGCTAGATTCAGAAAGGGAACCTCATATTGTTGAACTCATGTATATTCTCTGTCCTCAATAAATTCACAGCTCTGTTTATGTGACAAAAAAATCATTGGACACTCATGGAAGATGGATGCTTAACATCTACAAAATTAGTCATTGTGGCATTCTCGTTACCAAGAAGCCATTTTGCCATAGAAGACTTTTGTGACATTCACATAAGAAACTCTACCCTCTGCATTTTGTCTAATTAGATAGGTAATTTCACAAAAGCTTTCCCAGGTTCCCTTTTCAAGCATCCTTCAATTTTCCTTCTTAACAATACTTGCCTATCTAACCAGAGTATTTGGAAATGGCAAAGAATCAGGAGAGGCATTAAACTCGGTATTTTTCCCTTCCTGGGTAAATTTGGAAACTTGATTCATTGGCGATAGGGTGGAATTCTGGGGAGATTGTCTGTCTCTATGGTCCTTCAGTGCTAATAGTGAGTGGGTATTAATGTCATGATGACCCATTTCTTTCTGGTATCTACATGTTATTTAAAGCCTTCAATATATCAGGTTTTGCACTTCATTTATTTACATTTTTGTTCTGTGAATGTGCATCAACTGGTTATAGGAAATAGCCATGAAGTACTATACAGGATGGGGCAGAAGTAGGCTTATGGTTATTTGCATGGAAAATATGACAATAGTTACTAAATAATAATACAAGAAGAAATTCTGTGCTTTGTGTACTAACAATTGTAAACGTACTCTTGCCCCGCTCTGTATACTGGTGGAAAAAAGGATAGCTGGGTGGCCCACCAAGCGGCATTGCCCATTCTTAGTAGTCAATTGCTATATGTACAGCAACTTTTCCTTTGTTTGTAAGCACTGCTTTATCCCTAGATGTGTGGACTTCCAGATACCTCACTGGTGTGAAAAACTGTATATTTTGGTGAGATGTATTTGCCACCATCAGATATACATGAATGTTATCAAGACATTTAGAGTATCTGCTACTTCATGGTGTTCAGCTTTTTGTGCTAGCATAAGCACATCCTTACATTAGTTTGAAACAGAAACTCAGAAGCTGGAATACCTTGAGAGAACATGATAAAGTTATGCTACTGTTCATAGTGAAAAATATATGTGTATTAAAATTTTATTAGCATGAAGAAATGTTGCTTCATCATATCCATAATTGCACAAACTGCCAAACTTTTCTATATTTCCTAGTATGCATACCACATCTAGAATAGCAACTTCCATTAAATCGATTTTCCAATTAGATTTAGAATAGTAATATGTACATCATTGTATCAGACTCTTAAGCATTATTGGTTCAATATCAGCTGTGAACTTTATTTCAAATCCATGATTGTGGCTCTCTTCTCTGCCACTTTTCCAGGGATTCAGCCTTGCTTTTGTTGCACTCTCTGGCAAAGAAGGGGGAAGTGAAACAGCCCCCAGCTGGGTTTCCCTACAGTGACAGTTCTTTCTTTATAGGCTAGAAAAGCATTGTGGGAATTGTTCCATTTGCTGAGGATAACAGATCTAATCTTAGACTCAGGAACTAGGGAAATAACTGCATGATGAATTCTGGAACCCAGTGGACCTACTGTGAAGTCAATTCAGATATAAATACATTAATCAATTACATTGCTGGCCCCCAGTCTGATTGCCGGATTATGATGCTTCTGTGTCCTTAGAGATTAAACTTCACATAAATAGGGATTTAGGAGTGTCTAAAAAATTGAAGATTTCCCTTTCCATAGTAAATGACCATGAATATTAACAAGGCAAACTAAGAGAATATATGCTATGAACTTTGGGGATTATAACAGGGAATCTGCCTCCTTTTCATTCAAGATGCCATTCTCTGTAAATTCATTAGCTCTGGAAATTGGAGGAGGTCAAGACCACTGAACATTAAACTGTACATGTTAGCACTGGCATGGAGAATAATGCCAGATTTTGGTCATTGGACCTGACAGGTAGTTATTTAAGTTTTATTATACAAATCAAGCAAGGCCTTGATGTGTTGCCTATCAATATTATATGATCTACTAACTCAGGTTTTAAGTGAGATGCTTAAATCAGGTAGATGTAAAGTAAGATACTCAGACACATAATTCCATGGATAAACAGATGGGCATCACTTGTAAACTTTAGAACTGTTGAATCTTGGAATCCACTCCAAACTCATACAATCTGATTCTGCACTTTCACATTACACACAGGTCATGCATTTGCCTGTTAAGCAAATGAGAAGCACTGGATTAGAGCACTACATTACAACTAACTTCTATGCCACCTTGATGCATATTTTAATAAACAGTCCTAGTTTGCATCTGATGATTCAGTTTTGTGACTTGAGTTTTCTTTATCCTTGTTGATATCAAGGACATTTCATTTGTAGCTCCTCCAACTAGGATCTCAAATCCAGACAAATCATATAGAGGTTGTTGTTGTTGTATTTCATGGAATGAGTGAAGGTAAATCTTTAGGACTCTCTGGAAGGATATATGAGGAAATGAGTGAAAAGAACAAATTATTAAAATGCAATTATTTCTCCCCTGTATTGTACCATAATTATCCAGGGACAGGTTTTGGTTCTGATTTATATATGTTCCATTTAAGCTGAAGTTTGGCCAAGTACCTTAAAATCCATTTTCACAGTCATTTCCCAAATATTCATTGATATAAATTAGAAAATCTTTGCAGTTTAATTTTAATATAATCTCTCTCTTCCTCATATTAATTTCACATTATATTATCTGACTAACTTGAGTTTGCATTCTGACTAACAATCTGAAAGAGTAATGTGTAGAACAAAGGGACAGTTGTTATTTTTTTCTTTTTTAAGCATATTTTATTGATTATGCTATTACAGTTGTCCCATTTTTTTCCTCCCTTTTAACGCCCTTTTCCCTATACTCCCCACCCTCCTACATTCACCATCCCCTTAGCTCATGTTCATGGCTTGTACATATAAGGTCTTTATAATAAAGGAAAAGCTTTCTTAGGAAGCTGAGGCACATAGTAAAATGTTTCAAAGATACTGGAAGTTTCAGTTCAGTATTTTTCAGACCATCCCATTTTTCCAGAAGTGCTCACTGTAATTGTTGGACATACAGTTTTTTTATTTTATTTTTTTACCATTACATTCACTGCCACAAAAAAGACATGACAAAGTCATGCATTCAACTAATGCTGATTATTCAGTATTACAGAGATTAAATGTCTAAGGTTAGTTTTCAGCACTCAGCTACAAAGAGTAAAGCATTATCTTGTCAAGATCAGAAAGATCTTGCATATCATTTTGTACTTTCATGAATTTTAAAATGAGAGTTTTAATACCACACTTTAAATTATCAGTGCTACTTGAGGTAACCATCCTGATCTCCAGTGACTGCACTCTTTATTTCCCATAAATTTTTTATGACAGCAAGTGCTAACCTCCAGAAAGTATTATATTTTTATGGGCATATGAATGTCCATAGTTGATAACTGTACCTTCTGTTTCACTAATGTGTTTATTATGTTGATAATATTCTACTCAGATTTATTCAAATCTTTCATTCAACAAACACTAGATACTATTTTAAACATGAAAAATTATCAATCGACAAATAAACGGATTTCTTTGATTAGAGAAATGTGAAAACCAGTCACAAAGAACAGGAAGGATAATTAAGTAAGTACACAAAGGAGACCTACTGGAGCAGCACAGAGGGCAAAACGATAGAGCACACGATGAAGTCCCGGGAAAGGTGGGCTCTCGGAGAACTGGAAGAAATCTCAGCAATGAGAAGAGAAGGATTGTCTGCTGATAAGGTTGCTGTTTGATAATTCAGCAATATCTACTTTCTTTGCTGCGTGCTTCTGCTCAGGAAAAGTAACACAATATATAAAAATGATGGGCTGTCAAAAATACACTATAAGCTAACAATAAGAATTTGTGGCTAGATTATTTTTTAAAATTGATTCTATCCCATCCACATGGCTCAATGACAGAAAATGCTTATAGCCAAGTACCTTAAGAAGAAAATCAATGCAATTATTTCTTAAAGTATTTGGTTTCAATTACTCAGTCCCCTTATTGTTTAATCATAAGACTCAGAGACAACAATGAAGGATTCATTATCTTTGGCTCTATTCAACATAAATATAGAGATATATACTATATATATAATTATTTTTGTCAATTTTAGGTTGAGGAATTGTAAGTTATTTTGAGCTAAAATAAGGAAGTGGAACTTATGGACAGAGGAAAAAAACATACAATTCCAGTAATAGAAAATTCCCAAACACATGTTAATAAATATGTCAGTATTTTCAATCTACTTCTCCATACAAACAAATTTAAGATGTTTTCATTTTCAATCATAAGTTTAGATAAAAATTTTTCTCTTTTCATTATAAACCACTTTCAAAAAATGTAAAATATAATCTGATAGATACAAAATATATTCTTCAATAAAATAAATAATTTGGAGATATTTGCTCTATTTTTCTCAGTGTCTTTAAGTAATTATGTAGTAAAAACATTACTAAAACCTTGCCACCCACCAGTTCTGGTTTTTATGTAACCACCCAAGAGGTAAGCATTATCTGAAACTGGTGTATATGCATATTGTGGATATTTAATCCATACAAAATATTCTATCATTTAGTATAATTTTACACCTTAATAACTTTTATCAAATGTAGCATAATGTAGTGCAATTACTTTTGTAAAGTCATATTTCTAGGATTTACCTTCATAGATACATGCACACCTACAATATTCACTTTGTTACACAGTATCCCACGTTATAGACAATTTATGGGCTTATTATATTACTAAAGAATAGTTTTTTTAAAACCTGGTTTCATTTTTACAGTTATTGCTTTAAAAACACACTTCATTACAACTTTTTTACTATGCACATTTCTCTAGAAAAGAACCAATAGTGGTAAGTTGCTTTTGCAAGTTTTGGACATCAGACTTCCTATTATCATTATGTTTTCCTCCAAAATGTATTACAACTTTTAATTATATTGTTGCCATGAAATAAGTATAATGTATGTATTTATTTAAATAAATTAATTATATATAAATTAAATAATTTGTAAATTATGTTTTTATAAATCATGCATCAAATTTATCATTATTTCACTGATAAACATTTGTTAGGTTTATTTATGTCAATTAAGTTTTGCAGTATTTTCCAAGGTTTATCTAAGAGAGTTGATATTTGAATGCTATTCAAGTGTTTTCAGACTTGATAAAATGTTCTCTTTTTAGAGATGCCAATTGTTATTCTGTAGGTTATTTTCAATATCCAACATATACATTCCTATTACCTACATATTGTAACATTCTTGTTTCACTTTTCTACCCTTAGAATTTCTATTTTTTTATTTTTTACATTATGAATTAGGAATACCAGTATAATTTAAACTGAAGTGGCAGCCTTTGACTAATTTTCAACCTAGAGGTAAACTTCAATCATTTACACCTGTTACTTGACTTTTCTCCCTCCCTATTTTCCTTTATGTTTTCTATTTTTGTTTTATTTTTATAGATGTACTTCCATCCCTCATTTTCCAAGTTATTTTTACAAAATGGACATCAAGTGCATCAAAGACCTTTAAGACCTGTGATACATTATTTATGTGATCATATAATTTTCTATTTCAACTTATTAACATGCTACTTTGCATTAATGCATATTCTAATGTAAAACTGACTTTTCATTTCACTGTTAGAACTTTCTTGGCCAATGATATATGTTGTGTATATGTGTCTGGGAATTTAAAATCTATAGAATGAGTTTGTTAATATTTGTATGTTTTTAATTTTACCTTCATTGAAAACATTTTGTAGTTTTCTTTTTGCTGTACTTTTTGAAAAATTTTTCTTATTTTTAAGTTCTTAGATTTTTTTATAAGTGCTTTCTTAAAATTTTATTAAAGCATGTTTGGAAAATGAACTGGTCTTTTATATGTGTTTGTATATATGTTAGTTACTATATTTTTATTGCTAATTCATTGTCTTAATATTATGCTTCTAATTGAGTCGAATATGTTTATGTATGTTTAAACTTTTTCTTAAGTTTCTTCAGTTTCGGGTTACCTCCAATGGTTGAATTCTCAATGTGTACTCAGTAGTAATCATAAACCATACTCAGCACCAATACTTACAAAAGGTTTAAATGATAAGGCAAGCCCCAAAGACAAATGAAACATTTTTTTTTCTAAAGGATCATGAACCTGCCAGGAGCAGTTTCCAAAAAATTTTATTTTTCCTGTATTGGGATCTTTTAAATTTTTTTAATTAAACATTTTGAGGTGACATTGCTTAGTAAAATTGTATAGGTTTCAAAGGTACTGTTCTATAATATATTATCTGTATTTTGCAATGTGTGTTTACCACCCAAAGTCAAATCTCCTTCAGTCACTGTCACCACTGACCCCTTTATCCTTTACTACCTCCCACAGGCATATGGGCAATAATTTTCAACAGAAAAGCCAAAAACATGCCATGGAGAAAAGAAAGTCTCTTCAATAAATGGTGCTGGGAAAATTGGAAAGCCACTGCAGGGTTAGATAAACAAAGTGAAGGGATTAAGGAAAAACAACAACAACAACAACTCATAGTCACAGGAAAAAAATTGGAAATTCAAATGCAAGAGAATGACTCTAGACTGCTACTTGCCACCACACACAAAAATTAACTCAAAATGGATCACAGACCTGAAACAATGAATTACATAGAGCACAGAAAAAGACCTACGTAACAGAACTGATGGACCTTGGTCTTATGAAAGATTTTATGAATTCAGTCTCAAAGTCAAGGAGAGTAAAAACAAAAATTAATGAATGCGACCTATATCACACAAAAAAAAAAAAACTTCTGCAAAGCAAATGAAACTACCAACAAGACAAAAAAGGCAACCGTCCAAATGTGGGAAGATATTTGCAAACAATACCTCCAATAAAAGGTTAATGCCAAAAATATATAAAGAACTCATATATCTCATCATCATCATCAACAACAACAACAATAAGCCCTTCTAAAAATGGGCAGAGGGCCTGACCAAACATTTCTCCCAAGAAGACATGCACATGGACAACAAATCTAAGAAGTGACTGATGCTTAATTTCACTAGCTATTAGGGGAATGCAAATTAGGACTACATTGGGACTCTTTTTGTCTCAAATTATCAGGAAAGAATGAGCAATGTATGAGAAAACACTAACAAAATTATATTATTTTATTTTACTCTGTTTGAGATTTGACTAATTATATATTTACAGGACCATCCTTCATCAACTAGTTAGCCTTGCCACATAAATCCATACAATTTAGGATTTGTGTGTGTGTGTGTGTGTGTGTGTGTGTGTTTTAAGTAAGCAATCAAGCCAAACCAGATATATCATGCTATGTATATTTTACAGATAGAGACCTCTGGAATTTTCTGTTATTAAATACCAGTAACATATTTTGAAACCTTGTTAGGACTACTGACAGGTTAACAAGAATGGCTTGTTTAGGTCATTCATTTTTCCAGCCATCTCCCCACAGTAAAGAGGTGAGTTACAGCCCCTTACCTCCCCTTGGACCTCACACACTATATCCTTTACATATCCTCTTCAGGTATCTTTTCATAATATCTTAAAGATACATGATACCCTCATGATACCCTAGATTTTAGCAATCCCATAGAGAATGGCACTTAATTCCATATAATATATTAATCGCTACCATATTGATATCAAACCCATGTTTTGCTGCCTGCTGCTTGAAAGCCAATAATCAAGATATAAGGGCTGGTAGAAGAAAATTAAGTTTATTCAAGAGCCAGCAGCCTGAGAAGATGGTGGACTCTTCACAAAACCCATCCTAACAATTGGAAATTGGCAGGGTGTTTTGTAAGAGGGAGGAGGAAGGACATAAAACAAAGGAATTGAAAGGAGGGGGTTGAGAGTTCTCCATCGAGGGGACTACGTGCAAGCCAACACAGAATGTTCAGAAAACTGGTTGAAGGTCAGTAAATATCCTGGAGCCAGAATGTCTGAAGGTTGGAGTCTGTTTCTTGTAAAATTAATTTCTAAAATTCTTAAGCAAATAGGTTGTTTATCTGTAGTCACATCTTAGTTAACGGGTCATCATTTACAGAAATAATGTTAAAAGAATGGTAGGGTGAGTTACAATATCCCTCCACAGATCTTTTGCGGTACACTTAATCGCTGAATTATTATTTTCTTCCACCAATAATTATTTGAACTTTTACAAATGTGTTGATTAAGAGATGTAATTGTGTGTGTGTGTGTGTGTGTGTGTGTGTGTGTGTGTGTGTTTAAATCATGCTGGAATGCAAACTCTTTCTTAATTAATTGATTGATTGATTGATTGATTGATTGATTTTTAGTTGCTATTCAGGTATAGTTGTCTCCATTTTCCTGTCAACTTTTTCCCCTGCCTCACCCACTGTACCTCCCACCCGCAATCTTACCCCCCTTTGACTTTGTCCATGGGTCCTTTATACGTGTTCCTTGATGACCCTTCCCGTACTTTCCCCCATTATACCCTGCTCCCCTACCCTCTGGTCACTATCGGATTGTTCTTTATTTCAATGTTTCTGGTTATATTTTGCTTGGGACTTCTTCAAAATAAAAAGCTTCTGAAAGCTAAAGACAATATCAGCAAAGCGAAAAGGGAACCAATTGTATGGGAAAATATATTTGCCAATGACACCTCCAACAAGGTTTTGATCTCCAAAATATATGAAGAACTCACATGACTACACTGCAGGAAGACAAACAATCCAATTAAGAAAAGTGAAAAGGACTTGAACAGACACTTCTCCAAGGAGAACATACAGAGGGTTCAGAGACATATGAAAGGATGCTTAGCATCACTAGTTATCAGAGAGATGCAAATTAAAACCACAATGAGATACCACTTCACACTAGTCAAAATGGCCATCATAAACAATGAATGAACAATAGTGATGGTGAGGTTGTGGAGAAAAGGGAACCCTAGCACACTGTGGTGGGAATGCAAACTGGTGCACCTATTGTTGAAAAAAGTATGGAATTTCCTCATAAAATTAAAAATGGAACTAGCCTTTGATCCAGCAAGTCAACTGCTGTGTTATACCCTAAGAATTCTGAAACATCAATTCAGAAGAACTTATGCACCCTAATGTTTATAGCAGCACAATTTATAATAGCCAAGTGCTGGAAGCAACCTAAATGCCCATCAATAAATGGATGGATCAAAAAACTATGGTACATTTAGACAACGGAATACTACATAGCAGAAAGAAAGAAGGAACCCCTATCCTTTGAAAGCATGGATTGAACTAGAGAGTATTATGGTAAGTGAAATAAGCCAAGCAGTGACAGAAAAATACCATATGATCTCACCTATTAGTGGAACCTAATCAATAAAACAAACAAGTAAAGCTCTTTTTAATTAAAGTATAGTTGACATATAATATCATATTAATTTCAGGTGTATAACACAGTGAGATTTTACACTTATATATCATACAAAATGATCATCCCAAAAATCCACTATTCATCTGTCACTGAAAAAGTTATTGTGATGTTACTGACTTCATTCCCTATGCTGCACTTTCATCCCTGTGACTTACTTATGTTATAAGTTTGTATCACTTAAATCCTCTTCACATTTTTGCCCATACCACCCAACCTTCTGGCAACTATTAATTTTTCTCTATCTATGAGTCTGTTTATTTTGTTTATTTCTTTAGTTTTTTAAGATTTCACACATAAATGAAATGAGATGGTGTTTGTCTTTTTCTGACTTATTTAACTTAACATAATACTCTCTAGGTCTATCCGTGTTGTCAAAAATGCTAAAATTTCATTATTTTCATGGCTGAATGATTTTCCAGTGTGTCTATATATGTGTGTGCATATATATGTATTCTTTATCCATTCATCTATTAATGAATACCTAGGTTGCTTCCATGTCTTGGCTATTGTAAATTATGCTTCAGTGAACATAAGTATGCATATATCTTTTCAAATTAGCATTTTACTTTCTTCAGATAAGCTCCCAGAAGTAGAATTGGTGGTCCTTCTTTGTCTCTTGTCCTTTGTTTTAAAGTCTATTTGTTTGATATAAGTATTGTTATTCCAGTTTCTTTTGCTGTTTCCATTTTCAGGAAAAATCTTTTCCATCTCTTTACTTTCAGTATGTGTGTGTCTTTCAAACTGGAGTCTCATGTAGGCAGCAAGAGGTCTAGTTTTCTTATACATTCAGTCACTATGTTTTTACAATGGAACACTACATAAATTGGCATTTAAAATAATTATTGATAGATATGTATTTACTGTCATTTTAATTGTTTTCATGCTAGATTTATAAATGGTTGGTCTACTATCTTAACTATTTTTTTCCTTTACTAGTGAGATTTTTTCTTTCATATATTTTCTTCTAATATTAGCCTTTTCTTTTCCACTTAAAGAGTTTCTCCTTTAATATTTGTTGTAATGTTGGTTTAGTTGTGATGCACTCTTTTAGCTTTGGCTTGTCTGGGAATATCTTGAACCCTCCTTCAATTTTTAATGATGACCTTCCTGGGTAGAGTATCCTTGGTTGAAGTATTTTTTTGTTTGTTTGTTTGTTTTTTCTTTCATTATGCTGCATATATCGTACCATTTCCTTTTAGCCTACACAGTTTCTGTTGAGAAGTCAGCTGATAATCTTATGAGCATTCCCTTGTATGTAACTGGTTGTTTTTCTCTTGCTTCTTTTAAGATTCTCTCTTTATCTTTAACTTTCAACAATTTAGAATGTGTCTTGGTGAGGTTATCTTTGGGTTCATCTTATTTGGGACTCCCTGTGTTCCCTGGACTTGGATGTCTGTTTCCTTCACCAGGTTAGAGAAGTGTTGAACCATTATTTATTCAAATAGGTTTTCCATCCCTTTCTCTCATCTTCTGACAATTCTATAATTTTAGTGTTAGTATGCTTGGTTTTTGTCCGAAAGTCCCTTAATGCTGTCTTCATTCTTTTTAATTCTTCATTTCTTTTTGATCTTCTAATTAGGTGATTTCCATTATCCTGTCTTCCTGATTGCTGATCAACTCTTCTACAACATCTGATCTACTGTTGATTCCCTCATATATATATACATATATGTGTGTGTGTATACAATTTTAGTTATTATATTCTTCAGTTCTTATAGGTCCTTTTTTATAATTTTTATCTCTTTGTTAAAGTTCTCATTAAGTTTCTACACCTGGCTGCAGAGTTTGATGAGCATTTTTATGATTATTACTTTGAATTCTTCATCTAGTAGACAACTTACCTCACTTTGATTTAGTTATTTTGTTACTTAGTTATTTAGTTATTTTTCTTGGTTTTTGTCCTTTTTTGTAACATATTATTTTCTTTCCTCATTTTGCTTGTTCATTTTTATGTATTAGTTAGTTCGGATAAATCTCCTGACCTTTAAAGATGGCTTTATTTAGAAGCCCCTCCCCCCCCCTTTTTACCAGAGCCAGGTGCTCCAGAGGTGTTTCCTGGGTGGACTAGTGTGGCCTTCTTTTTTGGGATGGGCGACAACTTCTATGGACACACTGGCAAGTGAGGCTATTCCCTGGCCACAACTGTTGTGAGCTTACTGGTGTGAAGGGGAAGCCTTCAATGTGGCTGGCTGAAAGACTCAGCCATATTGTTGCAGACAATCTCCCCTGTACTCGATGTGCCTACAGAGGCCGCCCAGTGGATGTGATAGGCAGGCACTGCTTTGAAGAATCGCTGTCCTGTGTGAGTCCTCAGGGAAATGCTATGGTGGGGAGAACAGTGTTAGTAAGGCTAATGGAGAGTGTCAGAAGTGGTGCCTTCCAGTGTCATACCAGTTACATTAAACAAAGGTGAAAAAATGGTGCCTGCCATCACCTCTGTCTCAAAAGACAGTTCCAACAGATCCCTTTCCCTCCAGCACACACCCTAAAATTAGTTAATGTATCGCCTTTGCATATGACCTAGATGCTTTTCAAACTGCTGCCTCTCTGCTGGGACTCAGAAATAGTGCAGCTTGGGTTTCCTAAAGCCCTCTGAACTTCCCAGATGTAAGCATTACTGGCTTTCAAAGCTAGATGTTAGGGGTACTCCTCTCCCTGGTCCAAGCCTCCCATGCTAGAGTGAAGATTCCTCATTCTTTGGGGATGACCTCTGTGGTTGTGATATCCCTTCCACTTGTGAACTGCCATAGAGAGAAAAGGGGATAGGGTAGGTCATGACTAGACTAAGTCCTTACCTCTCCTCCCCATTTCAGTGTGGCTTTATTTTTATGTCCATAGTTGTAGAAAATATATTCTATTAGTCTTCTCATAATTCTCAGAGAGAACTGTTATATACACAGTATTAGTTCTGGTGTCAGAGAAGTGAGCTCAGGATCTTCCTACTCTGCCATCTTGAACTCAAAACCAGGAACCTTGATCTTGAAGGCCAATTTAGCTTGTCTATGAAAAGTATATTGTTCCTTATGGTTGGTGCGCTGCTCCCACAAGAAATGTGTCTCTGGATGGGATCTCCCGTGCAATTAGTTTTTTTAAGACCAATTTTATTTTTTCCCTGGCCAATTTTTTTCCACCATAATTGAATCAGTTGGGAATTTCAAGTCAGTCCCCTGAAATCTTTCTTAATCCTTGGAATTCACATACAGGTATTTAATTTTATTTAATTCTATTAATAAATCTATAGGCCCTTGTTACCTTCATAGCCCCATCAATTAAATTAATGTTTATATACCATGCATAAGTTAATTACAGTACCATTTTCATTCCTTCCCAACAGAAATATCTCCACCCTGCTTGATACCTCTCCTCAGTGGCAAGGTATGTAATCAGAAGATATTATTAAGTAAACTTTTAATCTTATTTGTTTACAAACAAAATTATACCCCAGGTACCATAGTATAGGCTTTTAGTTATTCCAGCTTCCAAGCATCATTATGTAACATTTCCTTTACCCCATTAGAGAAAGTGTTGATAATGTATTTGTTTTGTCCATGACAGAAAGGTAATATTCCCATTTTATTTATATTGTCCATGTCATTAGAAAACAAGATTGTAACCATACTGTCCAGTGGCACCTGCCTATACATTCGTACCCTGTCATCTTGGGCTTCTAGCAATTATCTGTAAGGGTGTTTGTGTTATTTTCCAAGTTTAGGCATTTAAGGGGTCTCACCAGACCCCAAAGTACAGTCATACAAGGCTTTTCTATAAAGGTGAAGGATACAGTGCAGTGAGAGAATGCAAGCAAGTATCAGATGTACTAGAGATATCCCACAGCACACGTTCCATGTGGGTCCAGACTTTGCACACCTGGTCTACAGAGAGTCTCTGGCTTAAGCTGCCAAGGTCTATGGTAGGAATCTTGACTTAGAGAGAACACCCAAAAAAGGTCTCAGTAGGTCTTTAATCAGCCAAGGCGGGGTTTTCAAACTCCCTTGCCCAGATGCAAGTCATCAATAATGAAGCTCACTTTAGGTATCAACAGGGAGTTTCAAATTTTAACAGCACATCATAAATATCTCTGCACTTATCTTGGCCAACAGTCAAAATCCAGATATCCAGGCATCCCCAGAGATAAAAATAGAGCATTCCCACTTCAGCTGTAAATCAATTCTCTAACTACATAAAATTCTTGAGTGATCAAATATTTAGTTGTCCCTTCTGGGTGAGCTTGCAGCTCTCTTTAGGCACTATTGACAATCGTAGTGTTAAATCAGCTTGCTGAGACATTCAATCCTTTTGGTTTTTATTAGTTTCCCAAAGTTACTTCCAACTGGTCAATATCTTAGAAAAGAGCTAACAGATGTCAGAGGCCTCATGATTGCCATGGGGATATGGGAGGGGCACCAGACCTTCTATGACAATGGCTTTGTCACCCCATCTTTTAGTACAGTGCCAGGCACATAGTCAGCACTAGATAAATATTTCTTTCCTTAATATCAAAATTACTTCTACATCAGTGAGTGTCACTATTTGATTAAGCAAGTCTCTTTATTAAAAGTTATAATAACTTTTCTCCAAGACTATATTTTTTTCTTGAAATGATAATCTGAGACTAGGTCTAAAATTGTGGCATAAGAGGACCTGATGTGAATGCCATGTCTCACCTCACATATCATTCAGTCTTGGTGTGAAATTATGCTTTCTACAAGAGGCCCTTCGGATGATTCCAAGGAGAGTCAGTACTGTGTGTGGCCACCATACCACACCTCAGATAATGCCCCTCAGGGATATGAAAGTCCTCTAGCAGTTTTCCTTGCAGATATTCCTTCCACACTCATGAATTATATATTTAAAGAAGTAAATCAAGCTCTGATATGCCATGCCTGTACATCAGCAGTCTGCTTCCCATGACACTCAGGGATCGGACTCAGCAACATGTCATCATGATTCACAGCCATGGCGAATAAATGTTCAGCTGCGAAGCAACTTCCTTCCTACACAAGGCAGTAGTAGTATTTCTTTTAGGATGCCTGAAAAACAACTAAAATAGTAAGGAATGTCATGTTTTAAGTCAAATGAAAGCTTAAGTTGACCAACTATTTACTGGTTAGCTGAATGCGAAGGTGCCACATCTCATCCTTCCTCCAGATTACCCAGGTGGAGTCCTTATTCCCAGCTGTAAATCAGAATAAGCCCAGCTTCCGTTCTCTCTAGAAAAATGATAAGGTGACTCTCTCAACATTCTCATCTGTTAGTGCCAGATCTGAAAGATATGAGTATTATTTTATTGCTATGAGATGTACTATTGGGAATATGTCTACCTACCTGTCAATGATAAATCACCTGTGAACCCTTTTCCTTTGCCATATTTTTTTTCATTTTTTTTCTTTATTACTGTTCAAACCATAACTCCCCAACTTCCACCAGTGGTGCGTTTTTTTTTTTTTTTTTGTTATTTTTATTGGCTTGACTTGGCTAGTCTGTACTATATGTACATGAATATATTGCAGTAGCATCAGTTTCCAGGAAGATGCAATAGGATTTTGCAGGTAAAATTACAGAACTGTCTCCACCAGTTGGTAATGGGGCTACATTCTGCTGGCCTTAATATGCTTATAAGGGGTAACTTTACAACCTGTAGTAGTGAAGTTCCTTTATGAATGAATACATATTGTCAATTATTTTGTTACAAACTGTGCCATGCATTGTATGTTAATAACTAACTCAATATGTCATTTTGTTCATTCATTACATTGAAATAATAAAGCAATAAATAAAGCAAAACCATGCAGTGAAGTGTTTCATCAGATGAAATATATTCAGGTGGGCCATAATGAGAGGCAATTTATTGTTTCAAAAATTTTTATGACTCTTTATACAGAATATTTTTATTTTTAATTTATTTTTAATTTTATTAAATTTATTGGTATGAAATTGTTTAATACAATTATATAGTTTTCAATTGATAAAACTCCATAAATGCACCATCTGTATATCACATGTTTTCACCACCCAAAGTCATCACTCGAAATTTTAATTGTATTCTCTCTGGTTGCTTCTGTCATATGATAAGTAAAGTCTAGATGAAACTCAATGTGAATTTAAGTCAACAGCCTTTCTTAGCAGCACATCTCACAAGTCTACCTGTAGGTTTTCAGTGAAATCTATCTTCCTCTAAATTCCATAACAAGAGTAGCACACTTGGGAATTTTTAAAAATTATCTAGTTATCCTGGCCCCATTTCACTGACCATTCTACCTTTCCATAAGGCTGTTGGCTCAGGGTCAAAAGTAGGTAAATATCTAAACATTGCCCTGAGAATATAAACCTAATATCTATTCTGCCTCCATATAAATACTCCATTGCTCCAGCCATTAGGTAAATTTGACTTTGCTTTCCTCTACCAAAGTTTTATGAACTGCAGGACATATCAAAGTTGAGTTCAAGAAAGCGAGGCAAAGCTCGATCTGGAAATTCACACTAGAGACCGAGCATCTTATTTTTATTTTGGGTAGGAGATAATTACAGGATTCAGCAGTAGAACAATGAAATAGGCAGATCTGCAGAGGGCTCTGCCATGACGCTTTCAGGCAATCTGATCATGTATGTGGTGACTTCACCCCGATCTCAATGTTTCACAGTCATGAATATGACATTTCCATTTTATCAGTGAGCTCTGTGGAGCAGATCCTCTGGTGCATGAATGTTTCCCTTACATTACCCAAAACACTCTAGAAATTATGTGTCTCAGGATTACTTTGTATACTTCCATAGTGGGGGCATTTGCTACAAATGTTCAATGAAAAGCTAGCAGTTATCTTTCAAAGGGCTATAATAAACAGCTGCATCAGGAAGCTTTTGAATCAAAAATCCCAGTGGTCTGTGCTGAGTAACATTATTCAATTTCTGCCAAAAGCTCATGTTGTGCTTTCTAGTTACAGACACTTCAAAATCATCTGAAAAGTCAGGTCATGAGATCTCAATGGGAATTCTTGGGCTGCAAACCTCTACAAAGAATTTAATGCCTGTTTCTGCTGAAAGCCCAATTCAAATTTGCATCTCTTTCTGATGACTTCGTGAATAGAGGCTAACAGTATTCCTAGGTGGGCAACGTGATTTTGTCCAGACCCAAAGAATCCCACAAGCCTCTGGGTTTCCTGTTCAGTGGTGCTGTCAGCAACAACTAGTTTACCTCTCATAGTTTAAGGGATAATTTTAGTTACTCCTTCCAATGTAGTTAGTGAATATTTCATAGACTGGGTTGGACCTTCAATTTAGCTGGGTCTATGAACTACTATGTAGTGGTGTTATGGGTTATTAAATTCTTAAATCTTGAGATTGTTTCTCCAATGAATTAGGGTCAGTACTGTTGTGCATAAACTTACTTTTGAAGCTTATCAAGCCTCAGTTCCACTGGACTAGATAAAGATAGTATGCAGGCAAATTCAATATTCTGGTAGAAAAATGCTAAACACTGAGGACTATTTCTTAAAATGCAAGTTTTGTCTAAGGTAAAAATTGAAAATAAAGCATTAGACCAGTGCATTATCTTCTACCAATTATTTTTTGCCTGTCCCAATTCCTGCATAGCCATTACCATATCAGGCAAAGTTGAGGTGATCTGGAATACCACCTTGTTAAATCTCTGATAGTTATTATCAGTCTCCATAAATTATCTGATGAAAGCCTCAGCTTGGCAGGAATACTAAAAAGGGAATTAATGGAAATCAATGCTTTTACTTCAACCATTTCCTTAATCAAAGCAGTGATTTTTTTGTTGCTATCTTAAAATTTTATATTGTTTACTGTTTACTACAGATTAAGACTTGGAAAATTCCAAAGCGTTTTCAAAGCACATTCATTAAAATCTGTGCCAAATGCAAACTCAGCTGGCATTCCATGTGAAGATGGACAAGGCAGAGCCTTCCATTTACACATAATAGCCTTTCCAATTACTGTAAAAGCAAGGTAATTTATAGAATGTGCCTCAATTTGGGTATATCTGAGATGTTATCATTATTAGATATTAGACGTAAGTTATGTTTTTGTGAGATGAACATCACAAAGGTGAAGTACCCATCTGGCATCATCCTTTCAGAGGGCACATAATATCTATTATGTCTGATCACTATTGATGTTCTCCTTGATCACTTGGTTAAGGTAGCATTTCACAGGCTTCTCCACTGTAAAGTCACTATTTTTCCTTTTCCATGCTCTGTTCCGAAGGTTGAAAAACAACAGCCTATTGGCCAGATTAGGCCTTCCATCTCTTCTTTTAAGTAAAGTTTTATTGGAACATCATCATACCCACTAACTCATGTATTGGGTAGTTTGGCTGCATATTTTTACAATAGCAAAGTAGATCCTAAAGATATCTCTGGAAGGTAAAGCATAAAATATTTATAAACTGCCTTTCAAATTAAAAAGTTTCTGCCCTTTAAATAAAAAGGTTTCTGAGATCTACCTTTTAAAAACAATTCACAAAATCTGCCATCCATTCAAGGAAAGAGAAAGCAACCTGGAGAAATAAATATACACATAATTTGTAACTTTTCATGAAGAATGTGTTTCTTCTTTCTCATTATTTTAGTCAAATATTTTTTCAAGTTAAAACTCAACACTAATTTTATTCCTTTTACAATTAATATTGTTCCAGCTTTCATCATTGGAAGCTCTTTCAGGTTGGCTTTTGTGTGAGTTTGGATATGCTGGTGGGTTTTTTTTTTTTTGGTTGTTTTGCTTTTAACTCTATTACATTCTGGAACTAAAAGATGCTCCAAGATTGTTTGTATAATCAT
Organism: Micronycteris hirsuta; assembly: GCA_004026765.1. NCBI lineage: Eukaryota > Metazoa > Chordata > Mammalia > Chiroptera > Phyllostomidae > Micronycteris > Micronycteris hirsuta. The sequence goes on along the minus strand of PVJI01012082.1, from coordinate 4,429 downwards.
TTCCTTAGCACTAAAATTAACCACTTTTCTAGGAAGCTTTGGTTCCTTTACTAGAAAATGGCATTTGGGAAGGGAGGGAAAGATGGCAGCGGAGTAGGAGGGAGTGGGATCGGCTTCCTCCAGCCCACTGGTGGGATATCTGGCTGATTTTCTGAGGAGCAGAGTGATCACCCAGCTGTACCCCAGGAAGATTGGCGACCAGAATTGCACAGAAAACTGAAAGATCAGCCGGTAGGGAGTCTGCTTCAGAGTGAAGGGGTCCCTCGGGACTCACGGGGAGCCAGGAAGTCTGCGGATCCAGTTGCAGCAGCTTCCCGGTTTGATCCAGGATCCGTGGGAGGGAGCTGGATTGGGGTGTGTGAGTAGCCAAAGCAGACGCGTGCGTCTGATAAGAGAGCCTTGGTCCCCAGCAGTCTGGAGGTTGGTATGTACGTGGGGACTGGTCTGCAGAGGCCGGTGATCTCAGCAGGAGGAATTGGAGACTGAACTGAATGGGAGACCCAGGCCCAGAGCTCCAGGACCGGGCGTGCACCCAGCGAAGCCAGTCAGGGGCGGCTGGGGGTGGTACCCGACCGGGCGCCCAGGCCTGTGGCTTGCAAGCCCTGAATCCAGAGACAAAAGCGCTCAGCAAATACAGGGGCCTGGAGCTCACTCCTGGAGGGCCTGAGACACAACCCAGCCACTGTGATCGGAGACCTGTGGTGCAGACTCCCTCCATGAGAGAAAAACAGAGGAGCGACACCGAATCCCACTGAGGGGAGACACAGATCTCACAAACTGTGACTCAGGGTGGGGGTCAGGCAGCCCAGAGGAGGTGCTGTGAACTCCTAGCAACTCGGCTGGAGACAGGACAGCAGCTGAGAGTGCAACCCAGGAAGAAAGCAGGGGAAGTCTGATATCTTCCCAGCCTGTCGCAGCCCTGACCAGACGCTGTTGAAGCCAGCCAACAGAATTCTTTTATTTTTCTTTCTTTCTTTTGTTTTCTCTTTGTTTCTTTGTTTGTTTTTCCCCACCCTTCTTCCTATCTGTCCCTCTATATATTTTTAACTACTTCTACCTTCCCTTCATATGGTATTCCTAGCTTTCTCTTCTTTTTATCTCATATTGTTATTATATTTTATTTTGTTATTTGAGTGTTATTTTTTCTTTATCTTTCTTTTTCCTTTTCTTTTGCTTTCTTTTCATCCCTTCCCCTCTCTTCTTTATCCACAGGTGAGACATTAAAACATGGAATTGTGAAGAGAATAGAGTGGGACCCAGACAAGAGTCAGCCCAAAAAACAGAGACAGTGACACAAAATTAACTTCGCTGCTCCAGAGAACTTGACAGATCAATTTAAGAATCAGAGGCTAGCAAGAAGAATCCCACAAACAATGGGAAGACAAAGAAAAAATCCCCAAATGAGAGGAAAGGAGGAAGCCCCAGAAAGAATGATAAATAAAACAGAGGCAAGCCAACTATCAGATATTGGGTTCAAAGCATATGTTATCAGGCAGCTCAAGAAACTCGAGAACCTTGATGAACTCACAGAAAACTACCAGAAACTACAGGGAAACTATAATGAACTCACTGCAAACTATGTCAACATGAAAAAGGAAATAGAAACTATTCACAAGGGCCAAGAGGAAATGAAGAACACAATAGAAGGAATCAAAAGCAGGCTCAATGAGGCAGAGGATCGGATCAGCGAGCTGGAGGACAAGGTTGAAAAAAGCACCCAAAAAGAGCAAGAACAGGAAAAGAGAATCAGAAAGAATGAAGAGGTATTAAGGGAAATGCAGGGCAACATGAAACGTAACAATATTCGTATAATAGGGATACCAGAAGGAGAGGAAGAGCAGCAAGGGATGGAAAACCTGTTCGAAAAGTAATGATGGAAAACTTCCCTAATCTGATGAGAGAAAAAGCCACACAAATCCAGGAAATACAGAGAGTCCCATTCAAAAGGAACCCTAACAGGCCCACTTCAAGACACATCATCATTAAAATGACAAAATTCCAAGACAGAGAGAGAATCTTAAAGGCAGCGAGACAGAGACAGGAAGTAACATACAAGGGAACCCCAATAAGGTTAGCAGCTGACTTCTCAACGGAAACACTCCAAGCCAGAAGGGAATGGCAAGAAATATTCCAAGTAATGAGAACCAGAGGCCTGCAACCAAGACTACTGTACCCAGCAAGGCTCTCAATCAAGATAGATGGCCAAATAAGGAGCTTCCAAGACAAAAGAAGTCTAAAAGAATACACCTCCACCAAACCAGCTCTGCAAGAGATGCTCAAGGGACTGATTTAAGGAAAGGAAGGGAAAGAGAGAGAATGAGAAACACAGGTACGAAAAAAAATGGCAATGAATAAGTACCTATCATTAATAACCTTAAACATAAATGGATTAAATGCTCCAATTAAAAGACGTAGAATAGCGGAATGGATAAGAAAGCACGATCCACACATATGCTGCCTACAAGAGACCCACCTCAGGACAAAAGACTTACATAGACTGAAAATGAAGGGCTGGAAACAAGTTTTCCAAGCAAACGGACAAGAAAAAAGAGCTGGGGTAGCGATACTCATATCAGACAATAGACTTCAAAAAAAAGGGCCATCAAGAGAGATCCAGAAGGACACTTTATAATACTCAAGGGGAGAATCAACCAAGAAGACATAAATATTGTAAATATATACGCACCCAACACAGGAGCACCCGAATACATAAAGAAAATCTTGGAGGACTTCAAGAAGGACATTGACAGCAACACAATTATAGTAGGGGACTTCAACACCCCACTGTCAAAAATGGACAGATCCTCCAAACAAAAGATCAGCAAAGACATTGTGGCACTGAACAATGCCCTGGAAGAAATGGACTTAACTGATATATATAGGGCCCTTCACTCCATAGAAGCTAAATACACATTCTTTTCTAATGCACATGGAACATTTTCAAAAATAGACCATATGATAGGACACAAAACAAGCCTTAACAAATTCAAGAAAATTGAAATCGTGCCAAGTTTTTTCTCTGACCACAAGGGACTGAAATTAGAAACCAACCCAAAGGAAAAAAAACCAAAACATTCAAAATCATGGAGACTGAATGGCATGCTGTTAAACAATGAATGGGTCAAGGATGAGATTAAGGAAGAAATCAAAAAGTTCCTTGAAACAAAATGAAAATGAATTGACAACAACCCAAAACTTATGGGACACAGTGAAGGCAGTCCTGAGAGAGAAGTTCATAACCATACAGGCCTACCTAAAAAAAAAAACAGAAACAGTTTACACAAACAACCTGACCCTACGCCTACAAGAACTCGAGGAACAACAGCAAAGACAATCCAGAGCAAGTAGAAGGAAGGAAATAACCAAGATCAGAGCAGAATTAAATGACTTAGAGACTAAAAGGACAATTCTAAGGATCAATCAATCCAGGAGCTGGTTCTTTGAAAAGATAAACAAAATAGACAAGCCTTTAAGCAGGCTCATCAAGAAAAAAAGAGGACCCAAATAAACTCAATCAGAAATGAAAGAGGAGACATTACAACTGATGCCACAGAAATACAAAGGATTATAAGTCACTACTATGAAGAAGTGTATGCCAAGAAATATGAAAACCTAGGAGAAATGGAAAAATTTTTAGAAAAATATAATCTTCCAAAACTCAATCAGAAAGAAACAGAAAGCCTGAACCAACCAATAACAGCGGATAAAATTAAAGCAGTAATCAAAAAACTGCCAACACACAAAAGCCCTGGACCAGATGGTTTCACAGGAGAATTCTACAAAGCATTTAAGGAAGAACTAACACCTGTCCTTCACAGACTATTCAAAAAAATCCAAAATGATGGAAGACTCCCAAACTCTTTATACAATGCCAGCATCATCCTAATCCCAAAACCAGAAAAAGACACAACAAAGAAAGAAAACTTCAGGCCAATATCACTGATGAACATTGACACTAAAATTCTCAATGAAATATTAGCAAACCACATCCAGCAATACATTAAAAGGATCATTCACCATGATCAAGTAGGTTTCATCCCAGGGATGCAAGGATGGTACAACATTCGCAAAACAATAAACGTAATACACCACATAAAAAAAAGCAAAGACAAAAATCACATGATCATATCAATAGATGCAGAAAAAGCATTCGATAAGGTACAGCACCCATTTATGATAAAAACACTTAGCAAAGTGGGAATAGAGGGAGCATTCCTCAACATAATAAAGACCATATATGAGAAACCTACAGCCAACATTATACTCAATGGACAAAAACTAAAATCTTTCCCACTAAGATCAGGAACAAGACAAGGTTGTCCACTATCACCACTTCTATTCAACATAGTTCTGGAAGTTTTGGCCACAGCAATCAGACAAGAAAAGGAAATAAAAGGCATCCAAATTGGAAAGGAGGAAACAAAACTGT
>PVJI01012081.1:0-53259 GCA_004026765.1 Micronycteris hirsuta | reverse complement strand
ACCCACAGGGACTTAGAACTACACAAGACCACCCACCCACCCTGGAGCCAGCACAGAAGGACCTAACTTGCTTGTGGGTAGCAGGGGAAGTGCAGAGAGCAAAGCAAGCGCCATTGTTCGCTCAGGCCCACCTGCACAGGTAGCTTCACAACACAACCCTGCCCTGGTGAACACCTAAGGCTCCACCCCTTAAAGTAACAGGTGCACTGAGAAAAAAAAATGGCCCAAATGAAAGAACAGATCAAAGCTCCAGAAAAAATTCAACTAAGTGACAAAAAGATAGCCAACCTATCAGATGCACAGTTCAAAACACTGGTAATCAGGATGCTCACAAAATTGAAGGAAAGTTGGTCTCAATTAGTTGAACAAATGAAGGATACGTTAAAGGAAATTGGGGGAAATGTGCAGGGAACCAATAGGGATGAGAAGGAAACTGAGACTCAAATTAACGGAGTGGACCAGAGGAAGAAAGAAACATTCAACCAGAAGAAATGAAGAAACAAGAATTCAAAAAAATGAGGAGAGGCTTAGGAACCTCCAGAACATCTTTAAACGTTCCAACATACAAGTCATAGGGGTGTCAGAAGGAGAAGAGGAAGACCAAGGGATTGAAAACTTATTTGAACAAATAATGAAGGAGAACTTCACCAATCTGGCAAAGGAAATAGACTTCCAGGAAGTCCAGGAAGCTCAGAGAGTCCCAAAGAAGTTGGACCCAAAGAGGAACACACCAAGGCACATCATAATGACATTACCCAAGATTAAAAATAAGGAGAGAATCTTAGAAGCAGCAGGAGAAAAGGAGACAGTTACCTACAAAGGAATTCCCATAAGACTGTCAGCTGATTTCTCAAAGGAGACTTTCCAAGCAAGAAGGGGCTGGAAAGAAGTATACCAAGTCATGAGAGGCAAGTACCTACACCCGAGAATACTCTATCCAGCAAAACTTTCATTTAGAATGGCAGGGCAGATAAAGTGCTTCTCAGATAAGGTCAAATTCAAAGAGTTCATCATCACCCAGGCTTTATTATATGAAATGTTAAGGGGATTTATATAAGACATGGAGGGATATGAACAGGGGAGTGGGAGTGGGAGAGAGGAAGAAAAAGTACAGAGAATAAGTAGCATAAGTGTAGGTAGAAAACAGACAGGGGGAGGTTAAGAATAGTATAGGCAATGTAGAAGCCAAAGAACTTATGTGTATGACCCATGGACAAAAACTAAAGAGCAGGGAATGGGGGTGGGGTAGGGTGGAGGGGAATAAAGAGGGGGAAATGGGACAACTGTAATAGCATAATCAATAAATATATTAACAAAAAAAATTCCAATTTCTTGCTCCTCTTCTCCTCATGCCACCTGTATCATTCAGATGTTGGAGTGTTTAAAGTTGTCCCAGAGGTTCCTAAGCCTCTCCTCATTGTTTGGAATTCTTGTTTCTTCATTCTGTTCTGGTTGAACATTTGTTTCTCCCTTCTGGTCCAAAGCATTCATTTGAGTCCCAGTTTCCTTCCTGTCATTGTTGTTTTCCACATTTTCTTTTATTTCACTTTTCGTAGTCTTCACTTTTTCCTCTATTTTGCGACCATACTCAACCAATTCAGTGAGCATCCAGTATTTTGAACTGTGCATCTGGTAGGTTGGCTATCTGTTCATCATTTAGTTGTATTTTTGGAGCTTTGATTTGTTGTTTCATTTGGGCCATATTTTTTTGTCTCCGTGCACCTGTTACAAAGCAAGTGGTGGAGGCTTAGGTATTTGGGAGGACAGGATAACCCACATCACTGCGTGGTGGGGCTGTATGTGGGTGAGGGATCTAAGAGGGAACGATGCCACTTGCTCAGCTCTCGGTTCCTCTGCTAACCACAAGCTAATTGGGCCCTTCTGATGCTGATTCCCGGGTTGGATGGTGTTGTGTATATTCTGGGACCCTGTGGTTCTCTCCAGAAAATTCTCCTGTGAGGCTGGGAGTTTCTCCTGTTGCCTCAGCCCCCACAGGTTTTTTCAGTCAGAGGTTTTTAGGCTTTATTTACCCACATTGGAACCCTGGATTTTGTGGTCTGTCTCACTCGCCAGTTGTTCCTCCCAGTTTATCTGCACATGAATGTGGGACTGCCTGCTCCACCAGCTGCCTTCTTACCGGGTCTGCAAGCCACTACGTTGCTGCAAGTCCTCTCTACCCTACTTCAGCTGCCCATCTCCCCCTCTCCTATCAGTCTGAATGAATGTTTCTTCCTTAACTCCTTGGTGTTTGGACTTCCATACAGTTCAATTTTCTGGCAGTTCTGGTTATTTTTTGTTTTTAAATTTGCTATTGTCTTTCTTTTGGTTGAGCAAAGAGGTAAAGTTATCTATACCTCCATCTTGACTGGAAGCCCTAAAATCTTTTTTTTTTTTTCTTTTTGCTGCTCTGCCTGGATGTTTTTTTCCCTACCTTGTCTTCCAAATCACTGATTTTATCCTCTGCTTCACTTAACTTACTCTTTATTCCTTCAAGTGTATTTATTTCAGATATTGCATTCTTTATTTCTAACTGGTTCATTTTTGTGGTTTCTATGTCTTTTTTTTCATGCTGTTGAGTATCCTTATAATTGTTCGTCTAAACTCTCTATCTGTTAAATTGTTTGCTCCATTTATCTAGCCCTTCTGGAGAATGCTCTTGTTTCTTCATTTGGGATATGTTTTGTTGTCTTCTGATTTTGGCTGTTTCTTTGTATTTGTTTCTATGTATTAGGTAGATCTGCAAAGGCCCTGGTGTAGGTATTTGTCAGATGCTGCTTGCGACTGGCCTTGGTCTACCTGTTTGGAGGTTTCAGTGATCCACAGCATGTAGTTCCCTTTGCTGAGCCTGTATGTGTGTAGAGAGAACCAGACTGCACACCAAGACTGGCTTTTATCAGACAGGGCCCTGGAGAGGGTCAGCTGAAGTCTCAAAGAGTTCCCAGAGATCTTCCTGAGTTGTAAAACTAATCAATGATATAGATTCAAACTGTAACCAGCAGCCTGGCTTAAGTTGCACAGGGTAGTGTAGAGTAATTTATGTGGGTGGGGCTATTGCTTCCCTCAGGCTGATGCCACTTGGAGAGGAGTCACCTGCCTTAGAAAGATGGCTCCTGCAGTATTAGAAATGATTCAGCAGAAGGATCCTGGCAGCTGTTACTTTAGTCCTTCCCCAAGAGCCACCAACCCCAAGTTCTCCTCAAGTGTCTCTAGTCCACGTTGCCCTCCCTCTGCTGGATTCCATGGTAAGTGGTGCAAATGCAATTTTTTTGCAATGGCCCTTTAAGAGGCTCTCTGAGTCTTCAGGCATCTCTGCCTGGCAGACAGAAACCCTGCTGCTTTTCACAGCTAGATGTTATCTGAGTTCCTTCCTGGTTCTGGTGCTATAGTCTGGGGAGCTCAGCTTGGGGTTTAGATTCCACATTTCTCAGGGGGAATCCCCCTAGCCACTGAAATAGCCGTCTGGAATGTCAGCTGCTGCCTATGGAAGCCCAGTCAGCCGTCTCACACTTCCTCTACACTACCTACCAGTCTTGTTGTGGTGAAGTGGTTTCTTCTGACTGTTCTTGGTTATAAGGCTTCTCTCCAGCTAGTGTTCAGTTGGTTATTCAGGATGATTTCTCTATAATTTGGTTGTAATTCCAGATTGGTCCTGAGAGGAGGTTAGTGTAGCTTCCACTTACTCCTCTACAGTCATAGGTCTACCAAAGAGAGAACATTAAAGGCAGCAAAAGATAAATATTTAGTCATGTACAAGAGAACTCCTACAAGGCTGTCAGATGATTTTACAAAAGAAACATTTCAGGCCAGGAATTATTGTCAGGAGTATTCAAACTAATGAAAAGCAAGAACCTGCAACCAAGACTACTCTATGCAGCTAGGCTATCATTTAAAATTGAAGGTGGTAACAGAGTTCATTGCTACCAATCCATAATTGCAAGAAATGTTAAAGGGACTACTTAAGAAGAGAAGACAGAGAGAGAGAACATAGGTATAAAGAAAAAAATGGCAATGAATAAGTGCCTATCAATGATAACCTTAAATGTAAATGTATTAAATGCTCCAATCAAAAGACATAAGATAGCTGAATGAATAAGAAAACATGACCAATTTATTTGCTGTCTACAAGAGAACCACCTCAGAACAGAAGATTTGCGCAGGCTGAAAGTGAAGGGTTGGAAAAATATTCCAATCAAATGGAGATAGAAATAACACTGAGTTACCAATACTTATATCTGACAAAAATAGACTTCAAAACAAAGACCATAACAAAAGACAAAGAAGGTCACTACATAATACTAAAATGATCAACCCAACATGAGGACATAAGACTTGTAAACATACATGTATCCAATATAGGAGCACCTAAATGTATAAAGAAAATCTTGGTAGACTTTAAAGAAGGGATCAACAGCAATGCAGTCATAGTAGGGGATTTTAACACACCAATTTCACCAATGGAGAGATTTTCCAGACAAATATTCAACAAGAAAATGGCATCATAACCAAATCAGCAAACAACTGCTGGTAAGATTGTGGAGAAAAGGGAACCTTAGTACACTGTTGGTGGGAATGCAGACTGATACAAGCACTGTGGAAAACGATATGGAATTTCCTCAGAAAACTAAAAACGGAACTGCCTTTTGACCCAGCAATTCCATTGCTGGATTATACCCTAAGATCCTGAAACACCAATTCAAAAGAACCAATGTTCATAGCAGCACAATTTTTCATAGCCAAGTTCTGGAAGCAACCTAAGTATCCTTCAGTAAATGAGTGGATTAAAAAACTATGGTACATTTACACAATGGAATACTATGCAGCAGAAAGAAGGAGCTCCTACCATTTGCGACAGCATGGATGGATCTTGAGAGCATTATATTAATTGAAATAAGCCAGGTGGTGAAAGACAAATATCATATGATCTCACCTATAAGTGGACCCTAATCAATAAAACAAACAAGCAAGCAAAATATAACCAGAGACATTGAAATTAAAAACAAACTGACAATAACCAGAGGGGAGGTGGGAAGGGATAATGGGGGGAAAATGTGGAAGGGTTGTCAGGAACATGTATAAATGACACATAGACAAAGCCAAGGGGGGTAGGTTCTAGGGTGGAGGAAGGGAAGAGTAGTGCAGGAGGCCGAGGTGGGGTATAAATGGGGACAACTGTATTTGAGCGGCAACTAAAAAAGAAAGAAAATGGTGACCTTAAATAACCCACTAGATCAAATGGATTTAATTGATATTTATGGGTCATTTCATCCCAAAGCAGCAGAATACACATTCTTTTCAAGTGCATATGGATCATTTGCAAAGATAGACCTCATGATAGGACACAAAAAAAGTCTTAACATATTCAAGAAGATGAAATCATATCAATCATATCAATTAAATCACAATGGCATGAAACTAGAAAACCACCTCAATTAAAAAGAACTCAAAAACAATGCCATATATAACAGATCTAGAACAAATATTTCAAAAATTTATATGGAACCAAAAATGACCCCAAATAGCCTCAGCAATCTTGAGAGAAAAGAATAAAGTAGGAAGGATGATAATATCCAATATCAAACTATACTACAAGACCACTGTAATCAAGGCCACAGTCTGGTACTGGCATGAGAACAGACATGTAGATCAATGGAACAGAATAGAGGACCAAGAAGTAAACCCAAGTTTTCTATGGTCAATTAATATTTGACAAAGAAGGCATGAAGATACAATGGAATAAAGATGGCCTCTTCAATAAATGGTGTTGGGAAAACGGGACTGGTACATGCAAAAAAATGAAACCAGACCACCAACTTACACCATACACTTGAATCAACTCAAAATGGATAAAAGACTTAAATATAAGTATTAACAATATGAAACTCCTAGAGGAAGACATAGGCAGGACAATTGCAGATATCCCACATAGCAATACTTTTGCTGATATATTTCCTGGGGGAAGGGAAATAAAGGAAAAAATACCAAATGGGACTACATCAAAATAAAAAGCTTCTGCACAGCTAAAGAAGCCATAAAATGTAAAGGGATCGAACTATATGGGAGAACATATTTGCCAATGATATGTCAAACAAGGTTTCAATCTCCAAAATATAAAAAGAACTCATATGACTCAACACTAGGAAGACAAACAATCTAATTAAAAAATGGGCAAAGGGCCTGAATAGATACTTCTCCAAGGAGGATATACTGATGGCCCACAGACATATGAAAAAAATGTTCAAAATTACTAATCATCAGAGAGATGAAAATTAAGACCTAAGTGATTACCCATACAATTTACAGGTGCCTTTTCCAAGACAGAGAGTCAAAGCAGCTCTACCTAATACACAGAGATAAACACAGGAAGGCTGCTGAATTGAGAAAACAAAGAAATATGGCCCAAATGATAGAACAGAACAAAACCCCAGAAAAAGAACTAAATGAAACAGAGATAACCAACCTATCTGATGCAGAGTTCAAAACACTGGTGATTAGAAACTCCAAGAACTCACTGAGTACAGCAAAAACATAAAGTAAGAAATGAAGGTTACAAGTGAAATAAAGAAAACTCTGTAGAGACCCAACAGTGGAGAGGATGAGGCCAACAATCAAATAAAAAAATTGGAACACAAGGAAGGAAAAAACATTAAATCAGAACAGCAGAAAAAAAAATTTTTTTTTAAATGAGGGTAGGGTAAGGAACACCTGGGACAACTTTAAAGATACCAACATATGAATCATAGGGGTGCCAGAAAGAGAAGAGGAAGAGCAAGAAATTGAAAACTTATTTGAGAAAACAATGAAGAAAAAACTTCCCCAATCTGCCAAAAGAAATAGACTTCCAGGAAGTCCAGGAAGCTCAGAGAGTCCCAAAGAAGTTGGATCCAAGGAGAAACACAGCAAGATACATCATAATTAAAATGCCAAGGGTTAAAGATAAAGAGATTATTTTAAAAGCAGCCAAGAGAAAAGCAGAGAGTTGCCTACAAAGGAGTTTCCATAAGACTATCAGCTGATTTCTCAAAAGAAACTTTGCAGGCAAGGAGGGACTTGCAAGAAGTATTCAAAGTGATAAAAGCAAGGACCTACAACCTAGATTGCTCTATCCAGCAAAGCTATCGTTTAAAACTGAAGGGCAGATAAAGTGCTTCCCAGACAAGGTAAAGCTAAAGGAGTTCCTCATCACCAAGCCATTATTACATGAAATGTTAAAGGGATTTATTTAAGAAAAAGAAGATCAAAACTATGAACATTTAAAGGGCAACAAATTCACAACTATCAACAATTTAATCTAAAAAAAACTAAGTAAACAACTAGAATAGGAAGAGGATAGATATGGAGATCATTGGGATGGTTATCAGCTGGGAGGGGAAAGGGAATGAATGAGGGGAAAGATGCAGGGATTAAGAAACATAAATGGTAGTTACATAATAGGCAGGGGGAGGTTAAGAATAGTATAGGAAATGGAGAAGACAAAGAACTTATATGCACAACCCATTTACATGAACTAAGGAAGAGATTACTAGAGGGAAGTGGGGTAGCTTGTGGAGGGGGGTGAAGGGGGAGGAACTGGGATAATTGTAATAGCATAATCAAGAAAATATATTTTTAAAAGACAGAAAATTATAAGACAATGTCTCTGATGAATATAGATGCTAAATCCTCAACAAAATATTAGCAAACCAGATCCAGCAATACATTAAAAAGTTCATACACCATGATCAAGTGGGATTTATCCCTGGGACACAAGGTTGATACAATATTTGCTAAAATAAATATGATATACCACATAAACAAAATGAAAGGTAAAACCACATGCTCATATCAATAGATGCAGAAAAAGCTTTGCCAGCACCCGTATGTGATCAAAACTCTCAGCAAAGTGAGGATAGAGGGATCACACCTCAATGTAATAAAGGCCATATATGAAAAACCTACAGCCAACATCATACTCAATGGGCAAAAACTAAAAGCATTTCCCTTATGATTAGGAACAAGACAGGGATGTCTGCTTTCCCCATTCTTGTTCAATGTAGTACTGGAAGTACTAACTATAGCAATCAGAAAAGAAGAAAAAATAAAAGACATCCAAATTGGAAAGAGGAATTAAAACTCACTTTTCACAGATGACATAGAAAACCCAAAAGATTCCATCAAAAACCACCAAACCTAATCAATGAATTTGGCAAAGTTCAGGATACAAAATTAATCTTCAGAAATTGATGGCATTTTTATACACCAATAATGAACTATCAAAAAGGAGACTAATAAAATGATCCCATTTAGTATTGCAACAAAAATATATAAGGTATGTAGGAATAAATTAAACCAAGGAGAACTTTACTTGGAAAACTTTAGGACACTGATGAAAGAAACTGAGGAAGATACAAATAAGTGGAAGCATACACCATGTTCGTGGATTGAAAGAATTAACATCATTAAAATCCATAGTACCCAAAGCAACCTATAGATTCAATGCAATTCCTATTAAAATACCAATGGTGTATTTCACAGATCTAGAACACATACTTCAAAAATTCATATGGATTTTAAAAGGACCCCAATTAGCCACAGCAATCTTAAGAAAGAAGAACAAAATTGAAGGAATCAAGTTACCTGATATCAAACTATACCATAAGGCCACTGTGACCTAAAGAGACTTGTACTGGCATAAGAAGAGGAATACAGATAAATGAAACAGAACAGAGAGCCTGGAAGTAAACCCAGACTTTATGGTCAATAATATTTGACAAAGGAGGCAGGAGCACACATGGAGTAAAGATAGCCTTTTCAATAAATGATGTTGGGAATATAGGACTGATATGTGCAAAAAGAAAAGAAAAGAAAAGAAACTAGACCACCAACTTATACTGTACACCAGAATTAAATAGAAATGGATGAAACACTTAAATGTAACTCGTGATACCATAAAAATCCTAGAGAAAAACATAGGTAGTAAAATTTTAGTTATCTCCCATACTAATACTTTTGCCGATATGTCTCCTACAGCAAGGGAAACAAAGGAAAAATAAACAAATAGGACCATATCAAATTAAAAAGCTTCTGCACAGCTAAAGAAACCATCACGAAAATGAAAAGGGAATCCACTCTATGAGAGAACATATTTATCAATAATACATCTGATAAGGGTTTAATTTTGAAATATATGAAGAACTTCTATGACTCAGCACCAGGAATGCAATCCATTTGAAAAACGGGCAAAGGACCTGAACAGACACTTCTCCAAGGAGGACATACAGAGGACATACAGAGGGCCAAAAGACGTATGAAAAAATGTTCAACATCACTAACAATCAGAGAGATGCAAATTAAAACCAAAATGAGATATCACCTCACATCTGTCAGAATGGCTATCATTAATAAATCAACAAACAATAAGTGCTGGCAAGGTTGTGGAGAGAAAGGAACCCTCATGCACTGTTGGTGGGAATACCGACTGATGCAGCCACTGTGAAAAACAGTATGGAGTTACCTCAAAAAATTAAAAATGGAACTGCCTTTTGACCCAGTGATTCCACTTCTGGAAATATATCCTGAGAATCGTGAAACACCAATTCAAAGAATATGCACCCCTATGTTCATGACCGCATTATTTACAATAGCCAAGATCCAGAAATAGCCTAAGTGCCCAGTAGCAGATGAGCGGATAAAAAAGCTGTGGTACATTTACACAATGGAATACTACTAGGCCACCATAAAACAAAAGGAAATCTTACCTTTTGCATCAGCATGGATGGACCTGGAGACTATTCTGCTAAGTGAAATAAACCAGTCAGTGAAAGAAAAATACTATATGATCTCATTTGTATGTGGAATCTAATGAATAAAATAAACTAACAAGCAAAATAGAATCAAAGGCATAAAAACATGGAATGGACTGACAGCTGTCAGAGGGGAGGGGACAGGTTGAAAGAAGGTGCAGGGACTAGCCATAGAACATATATGCATCACCCCTGGACACTGAGAACAGTGCGGGTATTGCCTGAGGGAGTGGGGGGCGGGGCTAGGTGGAGTGAGGCCAACAGGGAAAAACCGGGACAACTGTAATAGCATAAACAATAAAGTATAATCTAAATTTTAAAAAAGAGTGACTGATTTCCTCTAAGCACCACTTTTTTTCTCTGGGGAAAGTCTATCAAACATTTATGGGAAAAATAATACTAATTTATACTATTTCTTCAGCACATAGAGGAGGTGGAAATGCTTCCCTACTCATTTTGGTACTAAACTTTGACAGACACATTACAAGAAAAGAAAGTTACAGACCAATATCCTTCCTAAATATAAACACAAAAATCCTTAACAAAATATTAGGAGACTGAATCCAGATGCTTATCCCAGGAACACAAGATTGGTTTAACATTCAAAACCCAGTATATATCATCACTATTAACAAGATAAGGAGGAAAAAAATCATAGGACCATTTTATTAAGGCAGAAAAAGCATTTGAGAACATTCAACACCCACTCATGATAACAACTTTCAGAAAAGTAGGAAGAGAAGGGATCTTCAATCTAATAAAGTGCATATATAAGAATACATATAGTCAATAACATGGCTTAATAGTGAAACATGGAGAATGTGAGTGTTCTTTATGACACAGCAACAAGGCAAGACTGTGTAATCTCACCACTTCTATTCAACATTGTATGGGCAAATTTAGCCAGTGCAGCAAGGTAACAGACAAATCAAAATAATACATATGGGAAGGAAGAAATAAAGCTGATTCTATTCAAAGACAACATGATCCTATATATATAGAAAATCCAAAGAATCTTAAAAAATAAAAAGCCTACAAAAACTAATTAGTGAACTTAGCAAGGTGGCAGAATACAAGGTCAGTATATTAATCTGGTGTATATATAGCCCTGGCTGTGTCTCAGTGGATTGAGTGCCAGCCTATGAAACAAAAAGTCACTGGTTAGATTCCTAGTCAGGGCACATGCCTGGGTTGCAGGCCAGGCCTCCGGTGGGGGGCACATGAGAGGCAACCCCACATTGATGTTTTTCTCCCTCTCTTTCTTCCTCCCTTCCTCTCTGTCAAAAAATAAATAAAATCCTTAAAAAAAAGTGTGTGTGTATGTGTGTGTGTGTATTAGGAACAAGCAATTGGAGAAGAATTTAAAAGGACACCATTAATAATGACATCAAAACAGCAAATATTTAGAAAGAAATTTAATCAAATAAGTTCATGGTCTCTACACTGACAACTACAAAACAATACTGAGGGAAATTAAAGATTTAAATAAATGGCCAGACACATTAATTTCATGGATTAGAGGAGTGAAACATTTTTATGGTGTCTATTTTCCCCACATTCACCTATAATTTCAACACAAATAAGAAAAAATCCAGCAGACTATTTAGGTAGAAATTGACAAGCTGATCCAAAAATTTATATGAAAATGCAAAGGGTCTAGAATAGCCAAAACAATTCTGAAGAAAAACAAATTCAGAGGACTTACACTTTTAAATTTCATATAAAACTATAGTAATCAAGCTTTTATGGTACTGACATAAGAATAGACAAATATATGAAACAAAATAAAGTCCAGAAATAGACACTCACATATATAGTCAATTGATTTTTGACAAAAGGAATAAAGTAATCAGTTGGAAAATGAAATCTTTTTAATGAGTGCTACTACAACCAATGGATAATCAAATCTATACGTAATAGTAATTTAAGATCCTATCTGGAACCTAGAATAAACCATAAATCTAGAAGAAAAAATAAGAGAATTTCTTTGTGACTTAGGACACTCAGAGATTTCTAAGTAATGAAACTATACAAGAAAAAATGGATAAATTGTATTTCATCAAAATTTTAAATTTCTGCTCTTTGAAAACACTGGTAAGAGAATGAAAAGACAAGCCACAGACTGGAAGAAGATGTTTGTAAATCATATATCTGAGGAAGGACTTTTATTCAAAATACAGAAAGACTTTCAGAACTCAATGAAAAAACAAAGAATCCAATAAAAAATACACAACAGATTTAAACAGACACTGCACCAAAGGTATATGTGTGGCAAATAAGTACATAAAGAGATACTCAACATCACTAGTCATTAAAGAAATGCAAATTAAAGCCACAATGATACACCTGTTGGAATGGGTAGAATGAAAAAGGCTGACTGTACCAAATGTTGTTGCCAATGTGGTAGAATTAGAATCCTCATACACTACTGGCGGGAATGTAAAATTGATACAACTACTTTGGAAATCAGTTTTGCAGGTATTTTTTTTTAAGTTAAACATATACCTACTATATGATCCAGCAATCTCACTCTGAGGTATTTATTTACCCAGAGAAATGAAAGCATATGCCGCACAAAGACTTGTATACAAATATTTGTAGTGACTTTGGTCAATATAGTCAAAAACTGAAAACAAATGTCCATCAACTGATGAGTGGATAAACAAACTGCAGAAGATCCATATAATGGAATGCACATTAGCAATAAAATGAATGAGGTATTCATATATACTATAACATGGATGAATTCAAAATAGTTATGCTGAGTGAAAGAAGCCAGACATAAAAAGAGTAATACTATTGATTCCATTTATATGAAAATCTAGACAATCTCATCTATAGAAACAAAAAGTAGGCCAGTGGGTGTCTGAGGATGGATGACAGGAGATAGAAGGGTGTGAGAGGGATGAGTCACAAAGGGGCACCAGGAAATTTTGGAGGGTGATGGGCATGTGTAGTATCTTGATTGTAGTGTTGCCTTTCATGGTGCATATGCATATATGTCAAAGCACATCTGATTATACACTTTAAATATGTGCAGTTTATTGTATGTCAGTTATAGCCCAAAGCAATTTTAAAAAACGAAAAAATAAATAAGCAAGACATAAGCTAGGAGAAAATTTTCACAATACTTATATATGACAGAGGAATTGCTTCTGGAATATATTTTTTGAAAAAACTCCAACAAATTAATACTGAAGAGACCAACAGTTTGATAAAGGAAAAAGTGGGTAAAAATTAACAGACACTTCACAAAAGATACACAAACAGCCAGTTAGTGCATTAAAAAGTGCCCACAATCATTAGTCACCAGAGAAATGCAGAGTAGTACCATGAGACACCATTTCCCATCCACTAGAACAGCTGGAAAAAAAGAGTGACAATCCCAAATGTATCCAAGGCTATGAAACCACTGAAACTCTCATGCACTGCTTGTGGGAAATGAAATGGCACAGCTGCTTTGAACTGTTTGACAGTTTCTTATATAATTGAACTCTATGACCCAACAATTCCCTGCTAGTATTTACCCCAACAAAATGAAATGTACACACACACAAAGCTTGTACACAAATGTTCATAGGAGACTTATCCATAATAGCTTTAAACTGGAGGTAACCCAAACGTCTATTATCGGAAGGATGCATAAATCAACTGTGGTGTATTTTTTTATTTATTTATCTTTAAATATTTTGTTTATTTATTTTTTAAGAGGGGAAGAGAGGAAGAAAGAGAGGGAAAGAAACATTGATGTGTGAGAGATACATCAATTGGTTGCCTCTTCCACACCACCAACCCAAGACCTGGCCCGCATCCCAGGCATGTGCTCTGACCAGGATTCAAACTGGCGACCTCTTGGTTCACAGGCGGGGCTCAATACTTTGAGCCACACCAGCCTGAGATGATTGTGGTGTATTTATAAAACAGAACATCAGTCAGCAATAAAAAGGCACATACTATTGATAAATTTGAAGACAGAAACAATCTCATAAGCATAATGTTGAATGAAAGAAGCCAGACATAAAACTAAGCCAGGCATAAAACTAAGCCAGCCATGTGTGCTGATGAATGTTAACTAGATTTAATGTGGTACTAATCCTGCAATGTATACAAGAATCAAATCATTATATCGTACACCTGAAACCAATGTTATATATCAATTGTACCTCAATTAAAAAAAATTATCCTGTTAGCAATCAGTGCAGTGGTGCCTTCTAGTGTGGAGAGAAATTAATTGGAAAAGGTGAATGCATTTCTGTAACGGAGAGGTTTTGTATTTTGATTTGGTGAATGAACGCATGCATACGGTGGGGACCCAAAAAACCCAGAATTTATTTTTAAAAAATTGTGTACTTATTCTTACACATTTAAACTTCGGTCACCATCAAAGTACTCTCTCTTTGATGCAATACAGCTATTGAGATATTTTTCCCCACTGCTCAAAACAGTTTGAACTCACAGATTTTAAATGCCTTTTAGAGCTCCTGCCATTTTTGTTTCACTTCTTCCGCACTGGCAAAACATTTTTGTTTCAGGACTTTTTTCATCAGGGGAAAAACAACAACAAAAATTCACTTGGGGAGAGATTGGGTGAATAGGAAGGGTGGGACACAGGGGGTCATGCCGTTTTTGGTCAAAAACCACTGAACGCTCAGTGTAGTGTGGGCAGGTGCACTTGTGAATCACTCATCATGAAATGGGCAAATGCATTGAAAGAGTCTTCTAAACAAATTCACTGAAGCTGAACGCAGCCTCTCAAAACAATGCCAGTTGGTGCACAGATACAGATGGGTTCCTAGAACACTCACTTAGCGAGGGAAGCCTGTACTACAAGGGGCCCACCCTCCAGAAGATAACTCCAGTTTTTTGGGGGGTCCACCCTCATATATACTTAAGATCTTTGACTATGCCTGAATTAAAGTATAATTTTTTAATTTCAAATTTCATTTTAATACACTTTTAAAAACACTCAGATGCCAATGTGTTCCAATTTATTGTTTCCTGCATGCAGCCATCACTAAACCTTGTGAAGCAGGTACTATTACTAATCTCACTTTGTAGATGAGAAAACACAAATGCAGAACAGCTGGATTTGCAAGTTGGGAAGGCAGGTAAGGACACTGAACCCTAAAGTCTGATTGAAGTTTGTGCCTTTAATTACCATGTTCCCTGTTCTAGGCCCTGTACTGGCCACTGAGACCCTCTCTGAGCCCTTGGCTGGTGGAGAAGATGGTGCACATGTGGGTGATGACCCTAGAGTGTGCCAAGGGTCTGTGAGAACTGGGCAGGAGCAAGGCCTGACTCCACCTTGGAAAGATAGTGAAGGGATGGGCTGAGGTGGGCAAACCAGTGAGCATGATTACCACCAGGGAGATAAAACTAAATCAGACATCTGGGACCTGCTTGAGCCTGTTCACAAGGCCCCTGGCCTTCCAGCCAGGTTCTCAGACCTTGCTGCTCCTTGGATCCAGCTGGCGAGCATAGTAATAGTGAAGATTCCCAGGCCTCAATGGAGAGTCCCAACACCAGAAGTAGGAGCCTCCAAGGGTGCCAGACATGGAGCTCCCTTTCCTCATTTGCATTCATCTTCTGGGAGAGGGAAACACAGAAGTTGGTATGGACCTCATTCACGTTTGGTTGATTTCTACCTGCCTCCTGGAAAGGAAGTGAAGATCGGTGCATGATGGGTGACAGAAGGTCTTCAGGCCCACATGTGGATTGAACCAAAGGCATCTCATTAACAGCAATAATGAAGACTGGGATTCCAGGAGAGTCCTTCTACCTCTGAATCCTATAGGCCAGGTAGAGGGTTGGTCTGCTTCTCAGGAATCAGATTAGAGTTTCGCCTGCCCTGTCCTACATGAGGAGAGTCCATGGAATGTGGGGAGCAAAACCCTGGAGCAGGAGCTGCTGCTTCATAACAAGTCATCCTCAAACTTAGTGGCTTAAAACACAATTATTCACTGTTGTTCACAACTCTATGGGTTGTCGTGGGGATTTTGTCAGGCAAAATCCGTGGGTGACCGTAACCCGATGTGTAAAACAATCTCACACGGAGACACGCAGGGAGAAAAGAGTCCGGAGCCATGGGACCATTTTCTTTATCTCAGGAAAAGGGCCTCATGCATAGCTCAGCCGGGCTTTTTATTAGAAGCTTTAGGACACATTTACATTGGATTGATTATTCATGGGTTTATGCAGAACCGTGGTTTTCAGTTGGGTCATGAGGATATATGAGAAGGGAATAGATAAGGGGTAGGTTTACTCAGTTACAGAGTATTAGGATGTAAATTCAGGTCTGGTGGCAGACAGGGCCAGGGTATACATTAAACGGGAGACAAGTAAATTGAGGGTAAGCTAACTAGGGCTGTTAACTATTAGGACCATAAAACATTGAGGCAGGGATTCATTAACTTAAGCTTCCTGGCTTTGGGAGGAAGAGAGACTCAGCAAGTTACAGAATTTTTTAAGATACATTTTTGCCAAATTCCCACTAGAGAATTCCTTTTCCACTGACATGATCCACACGGGAATAATTTTTTCCTCACACGGAGCTGAGCTCAAAACGCGTAAATTCCGGAACTGCGTGTTTTCACGTGTGTGGAAAGAATTCCCACAATGGGTCAGCTGGGCAGTTCTGATATGGGCCAGTCTTGGTTGATCCTAGCTACAGTCAACTGGCAGCTCAGCTGGGCTAACAGATGGAGGATCATGTCTGACAGCTGACCAGCTCCTTGCTGGGGCAGTGGGAGTGCCTGGGCCTCATGTTTCTCACCATCCAGCACACCAGCCTGGGCTTGTTCACATAGCAGCTGTGCAGATTCCAACGAGGGACAGAGTGTGAAGGGCCTTTTTAGGTCCAGGCTTGCAACTGGCATAGTTTCACTCCAGGTGAGAGCTGGAAATGGTTTTATAAAGGCCTTGCCTCAGAAGTAGATCCCTGGCTTTAGCCTTCCTCTCAGTCATGTGGTATTTTAGCTGCCCCAGAATGACAGCTATGAGCACTGGAGACAAACTCTTGCAGTTTGCAAAGGAAGTTTGCATCCCTCGTTTCAAGAATTCGTTTCATAGCCTTCATCTTGTCTACCTTCTTTCATCCTTCAGGCCCCAGCTCAGACATCACCTCCTTCCCTGATCACTCTGGGAAAAGCACACCCTTGCCCTCACTCAGACCTCAACACAATCCTATTTCATCTTTTCCACAGCAGTGATGGCATATTTACATATTTTCTTAGTGTTTTCTGTGTCTGTCCCACCTAGAACATAAAATCCCTGAGGGCAAGAAGCACTCCATTGTTTTTTGTTCATTTCTGCACCCCCAGTAGATAGAAAATGCTTACAAAGCATTTGGGAAATGAAGGTGTTTAATCCTTGAAGTTCTGTGATAGAGATATACATCTTCACTTTAAAAATGAAAAAATGGAGTCTCAGGCCAACTAACATCCTAGAATGACACAACAGGTAAATGAAGAATCTGGGCTGAAAGGCAGACCACTCAGTACCATATGCCATAACCACCATGGTGGAGACATTTTGACTTGGTTCTCTATAGAGAGGGGGTACATTACCAATAAAACAGTCCCCCCAATTCAGATGCATGTGAGAGCAGGCTAAGCATCAAACAGTAACATGCCGCAATGCCACTGTTGTGCTACACGTGCTAAGTTGCTTATGCTCTCTGGCGACAGGTCTGGGAGAAGGAAGAGTTGCTAAGCCACCCATGTGGAGTGGATTTTGGGTGGGTGTATTTGGAACTGCCCGCTGAAGAAGACAAAGCACCACATTTTCTATTGCAGGTTGGTTTCCCAATGAAACTGTCTCTAAGAGAGATTTATGTCCAGGAGGTTTATTCAGGAATGCCCTGGGAGCAACACCCAGGAGGGAGCCAAGGATTAAGGAAGCAGGACTGGACATTGGGAAAAATTTAACTGCCACACAGTTAAAAGGTCTCAAGGGATTCCAGGGTTGGGGAGAAGGTGGTGGAGGGGGCCCTGGAACTGGGATGGCCCTTCAGAGGCGAGCCGAATTGGAGAGGGAGAGAGGGCAATGGCCTTTGTAAATATTTCTCCATTCACTGGTACATTGGATGTGGACTGTCCCCAGGAAGGGAGATATAACCTTGGGTGAAGCAGCTCTCCTCTTCCCAGGACAGCACTTCGAGGGACTCAGAAAAATAGCACCTGAGCACGAGAGGGGCCTTCTGGACGTGGACCTAGAGCCTCCGTTATGTACATCCTCCTGTTCTTTCCACCAGCCAGGCCAGCAAGGCATAGAAAGGCACATGATATAGGTTTGGCCAGCCATTAGGAACGGCATCACCCAGGATTGGATCCTTCAGTATGGAGTGATGGTCAGGGACAGTTGAAGGCTACACTGATCATCATGGGATGGGCACATGCAGAGTGACCCGTACTCTGCTAAAGATCCCAATTGCCTACCACCAGCACCCTGGGTCCCAGACCATTTTACAAGCTTCTTCCTTCAGTCTCCTAACCATCCTTTCAGATTAAGTCAGCTAAGTCAATGTTTGGTTTTTACAACTCCAAAGCCTACCCATTCCAGAGCATTTCCAAGATGGGTTGGAAGAAGAATGTCAGAGTGTGAGTGGGTTTTGAACACCATTGTTGTGTGACTCAGTAGGTAGGATATAAATAAGCAGGAAACACCTCTATTCTTTCTCCCAACTGCCCCTTTCCAACCTGCTCTGGGGACTTGTTTCCCCATCCTTTGGAGAGCTCTCATGGTTTTGATTCACTTTCTGGTTAAATTCCAAACTATGCCCAGCCTGACAATCACATACACCTGCAGACCTTTCTGCTGAGGTCACTGTGCTTTTGTAAGGAAACTCTTCTGGGAAAGGTCTTTCCAACAACAGCGCATGGCCTGGCCCTGCCAGAGGAGCCACACCTAGTCCACAGGGAACATACCTTGCCTTTACCAAGCTCAGGAAGGGAAGGCCCTCCTGATACCACTGGTAAACTGGTGTCTGCCCTGCCCTCACTCAGGGCCATAAAACCACCAGGTCTCTCCCTTAGATTCTGCAAGAGTGAGTAGTAAGGTACAGATCCCCTTTGGTAGTGAGGTTTGACCCCAAGTCATCAGGGCATACCCTGCTCCTACTTTGTGAGAACCAGGAAGCCAAAAGTTCACCTTGGTGTCAGGGAGATGAGCTTCCAGTCAGGAAGGATTTGCAGCCTAGGAATTTCTCACTCACAGGTAAGCAGAAAGAAGGTCTCTAGAAAAGGCAAAAGAACTTGGAGAGCCTGGACTGGACCTCACAGAGCATCTTCAGAGGCTGGCCTCTCCTTCCATATATATAGTTCCTCTGGCCTTCCAAAGCATTTTAGCTGAGCCACATCTCCCAGACTCTCTTGCAGCCACAGCCATAAGATTAACTTCTGGCCAATAGGATGTGAGCAGAGTCATGTGAACCACTCCTGGCCAAGTAGAGCATAGCTTCTGGGCTGTGCCTTTAGAAGGAAGGAGCTTGCCTTGCCCTTCTGCTTTTCCCATTTCCACAAAGAGCAAAGGGCATGCTATGCTGGTGGGTGTAGGAGCTCCAAGAGCTATGCACAGGATGGCAGAGCAATGCTTAGGGCCTTATTATTCCAGAGCCTGTCCTGGATCACCCACACTGTCTTTTATGAAAGAAGGAAATAAAATTGTAGCTAATTTAAGCTATTTCTGGTCTCTCTGTTAAAGCAGCAAGTTTTTATCCTAATCAACACAGAAGATTCCATAAAAGAAACACTGGCTATTGAAAGGACGGTAAATAAAGTGGAGGATTCCAACACATGCAACAATACAACCTGGTCTTTAAGCCCTCTGCCAGCCATCACCTCTTTACCAGCTTCACATCTCAATTTTCCCTCCCCCTGTAGAAAGTTCTGGCACAGGCAAACCTTCTTTGATAAGAGGGAGTCCAGAAGCACTGACAAAGTGATAAGGCCCTGGAAGGATGTGGAGGCTGAGACAAATTGGGAATGAGTTATCTCAGATGTGTGCCTCGCCTGCTTTATTCTTTTCATTTTAAGTGGGAGGCAATTAAACCTTATCTCAATAATCAAGCCCAAGATTTTTCAGTCACATGTACAGATCTAGGAATAAACAAGAAAAGGAAGACTTCCGGCCAAGATGGAGGCATAAGTAGACACACTATTCCTCCTCACACAACCAAAAGAGGGAAAACAATAATTTAAAAACAAAAAACAACCAGATCTGACAGAAAATCCAACTGTTTGGAAATCCCACAACCAAAAAGTTAAAGAAGACACATTCATCCAGACCGGTAAGTGGGGCAGAGCCGGGCAAAGAGCACGCAGGGAGCTGGCAGTCTGTGGAGTGGTGGGGGCAACGCTACAGCTGCCCAGAGAGGCCTGTGGCCAACGCACTAGGCAAAACCTGTGGCCAACGTACCTGGAGAAGCCCATGGCTGGCCGACCTGGACCCACCAGGGCCAAGACTGGTGGACCGGATGGTTCCTCATATGTGCTCATATAGACCAGGAGGAAAAGCTGGGGAGCACAGCAGAACACACAGCCCACCAACACAGGGAAATAAAGCTTCAAACCACCAATTGAAAACACCTGTGGGGGTTGAGGTGGTGGCAGGAGGAACTCCCAGCATCATGGCAGAGTTCATTGGAGAGAACCACAGGGACTTAGATCTGCACAGGCCCACTCACCCAGGTACTGGCGCTGAGGGGCCCAATTTGCTTGTGGGTGTCATGCGAGGTGACTGAGAGCCCATGGAGAGTGGAGCAAGTGCCATTGTTCTGTCTCAGGCCCCACCCCCACAGGCAGTCACAACACAACAACAGGGTTACCCCGCCCTGGTGAACACCTAAGGCTCTGCCCCTCAAAGTAACAGGCGCACACAGAAAGGGAAGGATGGCCCAAATGAAAGAGCAGATCAAAACTCCAGAAAAAATACAACTAAGCCACGAAGAGATAGCCAACCTATCAGATGCACAGTTAAAAACACTGGTAATCAGGATGCTCACGGGATTGGATGAATTTGGTTGCAAATTAGATGAAAATATAAAGAATACGCCAGGAGAAATGAGGGGAAATGTACAGGGAACCAATAGTGATGGGAAGGAAACTGGGACTCAAATTAATGGTGTGGACCAGAAGGAAGAGAAAAACATTCAACCAGAAAGGAATGAAGAAACAAGAATTCAAAAAAATGAGGAGAGGCTTAGGAACCTCCGGGACATCTGTAAACGTTTGAACATCCAAGTCATAGGGGTGCCAGAAGGAGAAGAGGAAAACCAAGGGATTAAAAGCTTTTTTGAACAAATAATGAAAGAGAACTTCCCCAATCTGGCAAAGGAGAGACTTCCAGGAAGTTCAGGAAGCTCAGAGAGTCCCAAAGAAGTTGGACCCAACGAGGAACACACCAAGACACATCACGATGACATTACCCAAGATTAAAAATAAGGAGAGAATCCTAGAAGCAGCAAAAGAAAAGGAGACAATCACCTACAAAGGAATTCCCATAAGACTGTCAGCTGACTTCTCAAAAGAGACCTTACAGGCAAGAAGGGGCTGGAGAGAAATATACCAAGTCATGAAAGGCAAGGACCTACATCCAAGATTACTCTATCCAGCAAAACTTTCATTTAGAATGGAAGGACAGATAAAGCGCTTCTCAGATAAGGTCAAGTTCAAGGAGTTCCTCATCACCCAGCCTTTATTATGTGAAATGTTAAAGGGATTTATATAAGTCAAGGAGGGATATCAACAGTGGAATGGGAGGGGGAGAGAGGAGGAAAAAGCACAGAGAATAAGTAGCATAAGCGGTAGGTAGAAAACGGACAGGGGAAGGTTGAGAATAGTATGGGAAATGTGGAAGCCAGAGAACTTATGTGTATGATCCATGGACAAAAACTAAAGGACAGGGAGTGGGGAGGTGTGGAGTGGGAAGGGAATAGAGGGGGGAAAGTGGGACAACTGTAATAGCATAATCAATAAGATAAATTAAAAAAACAAGAAAAGGAAAAGAGAAACCTCAGGTAGGGACTGAGACTAAGGAGTGGGGGACTAAAAAATTACAAATAACACAATTAAGGATAACTTGTATTGTACCTTAGTATCTTGGTGATACAAAATGAGTTCACCTCTGATTTTTTTAATTAAAGCATGCTTGAGTTTGCACATGCTAGATGAGTAGTTTCTCTTCTTGAGAAAACTTTTAGGGGTTACTTAGTCCAGCAATTCAAAAGTATTCTTGAAAAGAGAACTGGACCAAGTATCTAGCAGGGCCCAGGTTTTGGATGGGATTACCCTGTCCCTGCCTCATAGTATTTCTGTAGAATATTAGTCTTGTGCAACCTTGTCCTAGGCTGATGTGCTTAATGATCTGGATCCTTCAACTGACCACAGCACTGTCCCACATTGTTTAAAGCTCTGGTTTTACAATTTCATGTTAAGCCATTGTCCTCAAAACATGTGCACCATTCCAGAGCTCCTACTTTGGGCCCAACATTTGGGTCCCCTCCACCCACAAAACATAGACCTGGCATTGAGCAGGAGTCACTATGCCCCAATGGTGATTTCTTCATTGGTGGCTCTACATGTCCATCCTTGCAAGGGATTTTTAGTCAGGAACACCCTGATATGTCAGACAGTTTTTTTAAAATATATTTTAAAAAGATTTTTATCTATTTTTTAGAGAGTAGAGAAGGGAAAGAAACAGCAATGTGTGGTTGCCTCTCGTGTGCCCCCAACTTGGGACCTGGCCTCCAACCCAGGTATGTGCCCTGACTGAGAATCAAACTGGCAACTCTCTGGTTTGCAGAACAGCACTCAATCCACTGAGCCACACCAGCCAGGGCCAGGCAGTTTTAGTATAGTGGAATCTCTGAAGAGGGTTGGCTGGGATCTTCACTACTTTGTACCCAAGAGGTAATTTGATCCTATGGCAAAATTTCCTGACTTTTTCCCCACCACTAACTTTGATTAGCTAGTAGGTCCCATTATAATCTCCTCTTAAGGCAATGGGTGACCCTCCACACTTGCTGTTTAGGTAAACTAACTTAGCAATTTAGTTAGGTAAACTAAGAGGAGGTACTTAATAATTCTTTTCAAAATACCAATATACTCCCAAATGACTTTTTAAATTAATCTAGACTAGGAAGTAAAATATAACTTCTGAAAAGCAACTTAAGTTACTCTGAAACAGAACGAAAAGCCCAAGTAAGTGAGCACCTGCCACACCGAGTAAATGACCACCCATTATCACAGCAACCAACAAATGATGTCTTTGGCCACCGTGTACAGACTTACCTTTAAAGAGCTGTTCCAGCATCTGGCCAGGAGAGAACACCCAGGCAGAAAACAAGCTTCCACTGGACTTTGCAGTGCTGGTGTTCCACAGTGACACCTATGGTAGCAACTAAAGCAACAAGGCTAGAAAGGGGACTCTTTGCCTGGTGTTAGCCACCAGGACTGAGGTCTTAGGACTAGGTCAACCCCCAGGGCCCTAGATAAGTGGTTGGGAGGAGGCTCAAGGAAGATATAAAGGGACTTATGATCTCACCTATAACTGGAACCTAATCGACAAAACAAACAAGCAAGGAAAATACAACCAGAGACATTGGAATAAAGAACAAACTAACAGTAACCAGAGAGGAGGGGGCAGGGAGCTAATAGGGGAAGGGCCATCAAGGAATATGTGTAAAGGACACATGGACAAAGCCAAAATGGGGTAGGTTTGAGGGTGGGAGGTAGAGATGTGTGGGGCTGGGGGGCATGGAGGGGTCAAAATGGAGACAACTGTATGTAAACAGCAACAAAAGGGACTTCTGCCTTCTGTGGAGGTTAGGTTCTGAAGCCTGCATATAAGTCTCGAAATGATTATAGTCAAGTTACCCTTGAAAATTCCATAAATTAACAGAATTTAAGGCCCTTGAAACCTCAGAAGCTAATGGTTAACTATTTTTCTCTCTTCATTTTTGTTATGGCCTTGATTTCTTTAGGACAGTGAAGACAAGGTCTAATATATATGGGGTAGAAACTAGGGAAGGGATAAGAGGTTAATAAGAGCTATTTCTCTCATTAAATTGTAATGTGTGATATTAGTAGTCATGGATATATTATGTCATTTAATCTCATAACAACTGTATGAAGTGTTATTATTTCCCATTCACCCTTCACAGACATGAAAACTGAAGCTCAGAGAGGGCTGATTGCAGCCTCATGTGTAGCCTTGTGCCTAGACCACTCTGAACCCAGGGTAAGCTCAGTGCAGGCTCAGGCTGGGACCCTGACACCTGAGACATCACTGAATGCTCTTTGTTCTTGGTTCAGACCAAGGTCTCTTGGAAGCTATTGGAGTGGGATGTGTCAATTAGGGGGATAGGAATCAGGCACATGTCTCTGAGGGGTAGCAGTATGCTTTGTTTAGGTAGATGCTCAGTTAGTGAAATATGGAGAATAAACAGAGCAGCAGGGCTGTCAGGCAGAGGAGAAGTGTGAAGGCTGAGAAGCAGAGACTGTGTCCTGCAGATCAGAGAGTGTGGCTCAGTGTCAAGTTGGTGGGGCTATTCTATTAGGTGCTTTCTAGCCCCTTCAAGTAAGTAGGGACTAGAAAGCTAAGGGGCACCAAATTAGGGTGAGACTTGAGTGCCACCATGAAGGGTGAGCTTGGGAGATGGGTGGGCATGGGAAACAGCCCACCCCCTAAAGTCCTGCTCGGGGTGCCCACAAAGTGTGGCCATTGGATCCCAAACACAGGTGGAAACTGCCAGTCTTGACACCTGACTATTAAAGGCATCAAGGAAGCAGGTGTTCCACGTATATGAATCGAGTGTGAAAGCACCAGAAACAGCAGGCTGAGCCACTGGGAGGCTTTGTTATCATTTGAAACCCTACTTTCTGTGTATCTTAGCAGACCAGAGCAGTGTGCCCATAGTTGGCAGGTAACAGAAAATCCAGCTCAAACCAGTACAAAGCAGGCTTCCAGATGCAGGAAACTGTGTAGGCATTGAACTGGATTCAGACTTGGCTTAGACAATAGCAGGGCCTCAGCTCTCTCAGTCTCCCTGCTTTGCTTCCAAATGACTTGGCCTCACTCTCATCTGGGTTCTTCTGACTTAACAGCAAAGTGATCACTAGCACCTCCTGACAAAGATTCCTTATCCTTTTAGTGGAAAAACTGCCTTTTCCAAGAGCTACAGCAACAGTCTCAGGAAGGGTTTTCCTTGATTTAGCTCAAGTCACATGCATGTTCCTGACCAATCACAGGCATGTGTGAACTAAATGTCAACCCCTGGAGGACCTCATGAATTGGTAAAGTGGAGGGCTGGCTCCCCAGTGAGGACAGATGGGTCTTTTTTTTTTTTTTTGACCTGTTTAGATCACTTTTTCCCCCTCATTTTTTTTATTGTGGTAAAAAACACATACCAAAATTTAGCATTATAACCATTTTTAATTGTAAAGTTCAGTGTCATTAAGCATATTTATGCTATTTTACAACCATCACTACTATAGCCAGAATTGTTCAGCATCTCACCTGAAAGTCTGAACCCATTATATATGAACTCCTCATATCTCACTTTCCCCACAACCCCTGGCAACCACCATTCTATCATCTCTATAAATTTAACTACTCTAAGTAGCTCGTATAGGTGGGATCATATGATATTTGTTTTTCTGTGCCTGGTTTATTTACATGTTTTTAAGGTTCATCTGTGTTGTAGCATGTGTCAGAATTTTCTTCCCTTTTAAGGCTGAATAATATTCCATTGTGTGGATTGGCCACACTTTGTTTACCCATTCATTGATAGGTATGGATTACTTCTACCTTTTAGCTATCACAGCTAATGCTGCTGTGAATATAGCTGTGCAAATATCTCTTTGAGACCCTAATTTTAATTCTTTTGGGTATCTACTCAGATGTTAAATTGCTGGATCATATAACTCTATGTTTAATTTTTTTTGAGAAAACTCCATACTGTTTTCTACAGTGGATACATCATTTTACATTCCCACCATCAGTGTACAAGTGTTCCAATTTCTCCACATCCTCACCAGCACTTGTCACATTCTGTTTTCCTTTTCTTTTTTTTTTAATTATACCCATCCTAATGGATGTGAAGTGCTACCGCATTGTGGTTTTGATTTGCATTTCCCTGACAACTAGTGATGTTGAACATCTTTTCATCTGTATGGCCATCTGTATATCTTATTTGGAGAAATACCTATTCAAGTTCTTTGCCCATTTTTTCAGTTGGGTTGATTTGTTGTTGTTGAGTTGTAGGAGTTCTTTATATATGCTAGATATGAATCCCTTATCAATACATGATTTGAAAATATTTTCTCCTATTCTCTGGGTGGATGAGTTTGGTCCTTTAAACAAGAGAGGGTGCTGGTAGGTAATTCTACAGATGTTCAGCCCATTGGTCTAGGATTTTGGGAGGTGAGAATCAAATGAAATCTGCTCTTCTCTGACAGCAGAGGCCCAGAAAATATGGGAAAGATTCTACTCAAATTGATGAATTTGATTGTCCTAGATTAGTTAGGTTCTCTCCCAAATGGGAATCTCAAAGCCCAGCTTGTCAAAAAAAAAATCAGGCATGACTCTTTTCCAGGATTGCACAGGATCTTTTTCCCCTAAAGTGTCTAATTTCTTTTCAGTTCAAGCAGTCCTAATTCAAATTCCTAATGGACTTTTACTTTATGGAAGGATTCTGTGAAAAATAGTTTTATATGAAAAAGCTTCTCCTATCCTATTTCTAACAAGACCCGGAACAAAAGTCTAGACATGGGGTATACCATTTGTGAGTAACACTTATTAAACATCACTTGGAAGTAACACTTGTGAACTACTACCCTTTAAAACCCCAACCCATATCCTGGATCAAGGAAGAGAGCTCTGAGCCTTGCCTCATGTCTACTTGCAATCAACACAAATAAAGCTCCTTCTTTTCTCAAAAGCAAGGGCCATAGTACTGGCTTCCATGCTCATGGAGGTTTTGTTTTCATAACAAATGTCTTCCAACTTGCATTGTATTTCTATTTCTCATGTTTGGTAGAATGTGTCACATATAGTAGGCCTTTTTGAAAAGATTTTTTTTTTTTAGAGTGAGGAGAAAGAAGGGAAAAAGAGAAGAAGAGAAACATCAATGTGAGAGAGAAACATCAATCAGTTGCCTCTCATACACACCTTGACTGAGGACCAAACCCACAACCCAGGTATGTGCCCTTACCAGAAATTGAGCCTTTTGCTTTGTAGGACACCCACTGAGCCACACCAGTCAGGGCTGTAGGTTCTTAATAAATGTGTGAGGCTGTAGCACACTGTCAGTCTATAAAGGGATTTTAATTATGTCTTTTCATTTGTGATCATGTCAGTCCTAAGAGATAACCAATCAGGAATTTACATGTCCATTTTATAAGTCAGGAAACTGAGGCTCAGAGAGATGATGTGACTTGCCCAAGATTACACGAGAGTGAGTGTATTTTGGGATTCATAGCCAAGCCTGCCTTCCCCACCCCCACCCCCCTAACCCCTGCCCACCTCTGCCCTGAATGCTGCATCAGTCTGCCTCTATAGAGCAGAATGGGACAGAATTTTCCATCTGGGTTAGAGTTGTCAGATAAAGTACAAGATGATCAGTTAAATTTGAATTTCAGATAAACAACAACAAAAAATTTTAGTCTACACAGGTCCCACATTGCAAACACACACTTAAATGAAAAAAATTCTTTGTTATTTACTAAAATTCAAATGTAAATGAACATCTTGTATTTTTAGTTACTAAACCTAGTAATCCTAATTTGGGGGAGATTTTTACTGTCTCCCCCAAGATCACACTGGGAGTTAGTGGCAAACTCAGGACTGAATCCAAGGAACTGCTCTGAAATCTCTAGAGCAGGGGGTGATGATGAGAGCAGCAGTGCTCTTTCTCCAAAGGCTGCCTGTACGCGCCCCCAGCCTCTCCCAAGCTGTCCTACTGGGCAAAACCATGAGACAAATCTCAGTGCAGAGGACATGAGAAGAGCGAGTTTCCACCATTTTATAGAAGATGGTGTTAATTGAGATTTTCAAGCAGGGGGCACAGGCTGCCCAGGAAGCAGTTAATTAAGCAGGGAACTCCAATCAAGAAGCAATTTGAGTGTTTGCAACAAACCCCAGCAGCAGCCCAAATCAGCAGAGAGGAAGAAACCACAGGGGTTGGTTCTTGCCTCCTACACCAGCTCACTGTGAGACCTCAAACAAGACGTTTAGCCTCCCTGGGCTTCTGTTTTCTAGGCTATGAAATGAAGGGATTATGCTGGTTGATATTTAAAGAACCTGATGGACCAAAAATGGGCTTTTCTAAGGGAGTGGGAAGATTCCTTCCATTCAACATTGAACATTTTTTCACAGCATTCTGGTGTTTTATTGCCCTCTCTCCATTTCACCTAACCTAAGGCCAATTATTCTTTCATCTGCAGTGGACTCAAATTCCAGTCTGTATACTCAGGTGTGCAAGAATTATACAAAAAAAGAAAAAGAATTGTACCTTTCTTGATTTTTTCATATCCCAACTTAATTTCTTTCTCCAGATCCCATTCCTTTTGGGTGGCAATTCAAAGCTTACCCTCTTCCTTCCCCAGGCAGCCCCTACATTCGACAGGATTAAATGTGGTGCCAAGTCATGTGTTGGGGGTAGGTCAATAGCCTCTACTGAGATAACATCATGGTACTATCTGGGCCTCAGGAGTGGTCCTGTTGGTTGCCATAGAAATCATGTTCTCATATGATGAGGATGCAGCTTCCCAAAATTCACAGTATTTGTTAGTACCACACTGGCTATTTGACTGATTGTGTGGCTTTCTTTGGCAAATGGACTAGAGGGACACAATGCAAGCAGAAGTTTGAAAAAGTCCTTGATCATTGTGACTTTCTCTCGGAATCCTTCCATTGCCATGAAAACATACATGGGCTAGCCAGTTGGAATTACAAAAGAAATGCACTTAGAAAGTTAATGGTGGACTAACTCAGAAGGCTGAGTCAATCCAGCCAAAGCATCCTAGCTGACCCCCAAGATCAGCAAAGCTTTACCCAGAATAGCAGAACCACCTAACTAACCTAGAGCCATATAAAAAATAATAAATGTTTGCTGTCTTAAGCCTTTAAATTGTGAGGTGATTTATTATGCATCACTAGATAACTGATACATGGATTTCTCCTATAATTCTGAACTACCCAGGATATGAGCCTTTTTTCCTAGACCTACCTGGATTGCTGATATTTTATGTCAAGCATACGAGCAGTTCTTCTATCAGTTAAAGAACTTTATAATCCACCATGGCTGGTGTAACTCAATGGATTGAGTGCAGGCTGTGAACCGAAGGATTGCCAGTTCGATTCCCAGTCAGGGCACATGCCTGGGTTGCAGGCCAGGTCTCCAGTGGCAGCCACGTGAGAGGCAACTGCACACTGATGTTTCTCTCCCTTTCTTTCTCCCTCCTTTCCCTCTGTCTAAAAATAAATAAATAAAATCTTTAAAAAAATAAAAAAGAACTTTATAATCCAAGGTACAAGAGGTCCCACCATGTAGTGATCATCAAAGTCCTCTCATAAGGTTCTGAGGAGTATAAATAGGTCCATTATTTGTAGAATGTAATTTGATAATGTGTACCAAGGACCTTTAAATCGTTCACACCCTTGGTTCAATTTAGCTAAGGAAGTAATGTGATATTCAGGAGGAAAAGGAAATCAAGAGTGTAACTATAGTGTTATTTATACTATCAAAAAATAAACAAATAAAGCATTTAAATGTACAGCAATATAGTACATCCAGTTGATTATATATTTGTATAGGCATTTACATCAAGGTTAAAAAGGAATTAATAAACAACATGGGAAAATTATGTGCTCTTAGCTGAAAAAGCAGATTATAAAATTATATAGAATACAATCTCCCATATTTTTACAATTATTTACTGTTATTCAATTACAGTTGTCTGCATTTTCCCTCCACTGCTCATCCTCACCCCAGCCAAACCCCTCTCCTTCCCTTGCTTCCATCCTCCCCCTTGGTTTTGTCCATGTGTCCTTTATGGTAGATCCTGAAAACCCTTCCCCCCGTTATCCCCTCCCTCCTCCCCACTGGTTGCTGTCAGATTGTTCATACTTTCAGTGTCTGTGGTTATATTTTGCTTGCTTTTTTCTTTTTTTTAATCATCTAATGATTTTTTTTTGTTTTTATTTTTTACCTTTTTTAA
The DNA here is from genome assembly GCA_004026765.1 of Micronycteris hirsuta. Taxonomy (NCBI): domain Eukaryota; kingdom Metazoa; phylum Chordata; class Mammalia; order Chiroptera; family Phyllostomidae; genus Micronycteris; species Micronycteris hirsuta. The sequence goes on along the minus strand of PVJI01012081.1, from coordinate 23,264 downwards.
TTACTTTACTGTTGTTCAATTACAGTTGTCTGCATTTTGTCCCCTCCCCTCCCCCCAGCCCCATCCAAACCCATCTCCCTCCCTTGCTTCCACCCTCCGCCTTGGTTTTGTCTATGTGTCCTTTATAGTAGTTCCTGAAAACCCTTCTCCCTGCAGTACTCTCCCCCTTCCTCTCTGGCTGTTGTTAGATTGTTCTTAATTTCAATGTCTCTGGTTATATTTTGCTTGCTTTTTTCTTTTGTTGATTATGTTCCAGTTAAAGGTGAAATCATATGGTATTTGTCCCTCACTGCCTGGCTCATTTCACTTAGCACAATGCTCTCCAGTTCCATCCATACTATCACAAAGGGTAGGAGCTCCTTCTTTCTCTCTGCTGCATGGAATTCCATTGTGTAAAAGTACCATAATGTTTTGATCCACTCATTTACTGGTGGGCACTTAGGTTGCTTCCAGCACTTGGCTATTGTAAATCGTGCTGCTATGAACATTGGGGTACACAGGTTCTTTTGGATTGGTGTTTCAGGGCTCTTAGAGTATAATCCCAGCAGTGGAATTGCTGGGTCAAAAGGCAGTTCCATTTTTAGTTTTCTGAGGAAATTCCATACTGTTTTCCACAGTAGCTTCACCAGTCTGCATTCCCACCAACAGTGCAGTAGGGTTCCCTTTTCTCCACAACCTCTCCAACACTTGTTTGTTGATTTGTTGATGGCCATTCTGACCAGTGTGAAGTGGTATCTCATTGCAGTTTTAATTTGCATCTCTGATGGCCAGTGATGCTGAGCATCTTTTCATGTGTCTCTGGGCCCTCTGTATGTCCTCCTTGGAGAAGTGTCTGTTTGAGTCTTTTATCCATCTTTTAATTGGGTTTTTTGTCTTCCTGGAGTGGAGTCGTGTGAGTTCTTTATATATTTGGAGATCAAACTCTTGTCTGAGGTATCATTTGCAAATATGTTTTCCCATATGGTTGGTTCTATTTTCATTTTAATGCTGTTTTCTTTAGCCTTGAAGAAGGTTTTTCATTTGATGAGGTCCCATTTGTTTATTCTTTCTTTTAAGTCCCTCGCTTCTGGGGACATGTCATTGAAGATGTTGCTGCGTGGAACGTCTCAGATTTTCCTACCAATGTTTTCTTCCAGGACTTTTATGTTGTCATGACTTATATTTAAGTCTTTTATCTACCTTGAATTTATTTTTGTGTATAGTGTAAGTTGGTGATCGAGTTTCACTTTTTTGCATGTAGCTGTCCAGATGTCCCAACACCATTTGTGGAAGAGGTTATTTTTACTCCATTTTATGCTTCTTCCCCCTTTGTCAAATATTAATTGACTGTAGAGAGTTGGGTTTATTTGTGAGCTCTCTGTTCTGTTCCATTGGTCTATGTGTCTGTTCTTATGCCAGTACCAGGATGTTTTGATTACAGTGGCCTTGTAATACAGTTTGATATCAGGTATTGTTCTTTGTCCTGCTTTGTTCTTTCTCATAATTGTTGCAGCTATTCAGGATAATTTATGGTTCCATATAAATTTCTGAAATGTTTGTTCATATCTGTGAAATATGTCATTGGTACTTTAATAGGGGTTGCATTGAATCTATAAATTGCTTTGGGTAGTATAGCCATTTTGATGATGTTAATTCTTCCAATCCATGAGCATGGTACATGCTACCACTCGTATGTGTCTTCCTGAATTTCTTTCTTCAGTTTTGTGTAGTTTTCTGAATACAGGTCTTTTACATCCTTGGTTAGGTTTATTCCTAGGTATTTTGTTTTTCTTGTTGCTATAGCAAATGGAATTTTCCCCCTGATTTCTGTTTCTGATATTTCCTTATTTCTGAATATCAACTTTGTTTCCTGCTGTTTTGCCAAATTCATTTATTAGGTCTAATAGTTTTTTGGTGGAGTCTATAGGATTTTCTATGTACACTATCATGTCATCTGCAAACAATGACAGTTTTACTTCCTCCTTTCCAATTTGGATGTCTTTTATTTCTTTTTCTTGTCTGATTGCTGTGTCCAGGACTTCCAATACTGTTGAATAGGAGTGGTGAAAGCGGGCATCCTTGTCTCATTCCTCATCTTAGTGGGAAAGCTCTAAGTTTTTGCACATTGACTATGGTGTTAGCTGTAGATCTCTCATATATGGCGTTTATTATATTGAAGTATGCTCCCTCCATTTCCACTTTGTTAAGTGTTTTGATCATAAATGGGTGCTGTATCTTATCAGATGCTTTTCCCGCATTTATTGATATGATCATGTGATTTTTGGTTTTCGTTTTGTTTATGTGATATATTACGTTTATTGATTTGCGAATATTGTACCATCCTTGCATCCCTTGGATGAATCCCACTTGATCAAGGTATATGATCTTTTTAACATATTGCTGGATGCAGTTTGCCAATATTTTGATGAGGATTTTAGCATCTATGTTCATCAGTGATATTGGCCTGAAGTTTTCTTTCTTTGTTGTGTCTTTATCTGGTTTTGGGATTAGGATGATGCTGGCTCCATAAAAAGAGTTTGGGAGTCTTCCATCTTCTTGAATTTTTTGGAACAGCTTGTGAAAGGTAGGGGTTAGTTCTTCCTTAAATGCTTTGTAAATTTCTCCTGTGAAACCATCTGGTGCAGGGCTTTTGTGTGTCAGAAACTTCTTGATTACTTCTTCAATTTCATCAGCTGTTATAGGCCTGTTCAGTCTTTCTACTTCTTCATTCAATTTGGAAGATTATATTTTCCTAGAAATTTGTCCATTTCACCTAGGTTTGCAAATTTCTTGGCATATTGTTCTTCATAGTAATTTCTTAGAATCCTTTGTATTTCTGTGGCATCAGTTATAATCTCTCCTCTTTTATTTCTGATTGTGTTTATTTGGATCCTCTCTCTTTTTTTCTTGATAAGCCTGCTTAAAGTCTTATCGATTTTGTTTATCTTTTCAGAGAACCAGCTCCTGGATTTATTGATCCTTAGAATTGTGCTTTTAGTCTCTATGTCATTTAATTCTGCTCTGATCTTGGTTATTTCCTTCCTTCTACTTGCTCTGGGTTGTCTTTGTTGTTGTTCCTCCAGTTCTTGTAGGCATAGGGTTGGGTAGTTTATTTGAAACGTTTCTTTCTTTTTTAGGTAGGCCTGTATTGCTATGAACTTCCCTGTCAGGACTGTCTTTGTTGTGTCCCATAAGTTTTGGATTGTTGTGAGTTCATTTTCGTTTGTTTCCAGAAACTTTAAAATTTCTTCCCTAATCTCATTTTGACCCATTCATTGCTTAATAGCATGCTATTCAATCTCCATGAGTTTGAGTGTTTTGGGTTTTTTTCCTCGAGATCAGTTTCTGGTTTCAGTCCCTTGTGGTCAGAGAAAATGCCTGATATGATTTCAATTTTCTTGAATTTGTTGAGGCTTGTTTTGTGTCCTGTCATGTGGTCTATCTTTGAAAATGTTCTATGTGTATTTAAAAAGTATGTGTATTTCTCTTCTTTGGGATGAAAGGCTCTCTCTATAAATATCAGTTAAATCCATTTCATCTAGGGCATGTTCAATGCCACAATATCTTTGTTGGTATTTTCTTTGGAAGATCTATCCATTTTTGACAATAAGGTGTTAAAATCTCCTACTATAATTGTGTTGCTGTCAATATCTTTTTTGAAGTCCTCTAAGATTTTCTTTATGCATTTGGGTGCTCCTGTGTTGAGTGCATATATATTTACAATGTTTATGTCTTCTTGATGGATTCTTCCCTTGAGTATTATGAAGTGTCCTTCTGGGTCTCTTTTTATGGCCTTTTTTTTTTGAAGTCTATTTTGTCTGATATGAGTATTGGTACCCTGGCTTTTTTTTTTCCCTTGTCTGTTTGCTTGGAATATTTGTTTCCAGCCTTTCACTTTCTGTCTGTGTAGGTGTTTTGTCCTGAGGTGGGTCTCTTGTAGGCAGGATATGTGTGGGTCATGTTTCCTTATCCATTCCACTATTCTGTGTCTTTTGGGGGGCATTTAATCCATTTATGTTTAAGATTATTATTGATAGGTACTTATTCATTGCCATTTTTTGTACTTCTGTTCCTCTCTCACTGTTTTCTTCCTGTTCTTAAAGCAAACCCTCTAGCATCTCTTGCAGAGCTGGTTGGGAGGAGGTATATTCTTTGAGGCTTCTTTTGTCCTGGAAGCTCCTTATTTGGCCTTCCATTTTAATTGGGAGCCTTGCTGGATAAAGTAGTCTTGGTTGCAGGCCCTTGATTTTCATTACTTGGAATATTTCTTGCCATTCCCTTCTGGCTTGGAGCGTTTCTATTGAGAAGTCAGCTGCTAGTCTTATTGGGGCTCCCTTGTATGTTACTTCCTGTTTCTGCCTTGCTGCCTTTAAGATTCTCTCTTTATCTTGGAATTTTGCCATTTTAGTTATGATGTGTCTTTAAGTGGTCCCCTTTGGGTTCCTCTTTTTGGGATTCTCTGTGTTTCCTGGATTTGTGTGGTTTTTCTCTCTCATGAAATTAGGGACGTTTTCCATCATGACTTTTTCAAACAGGTTTTCTATCCCTTGCTCTTCTTCCTCTCCTTCTGGTATCCCTGTTACACAGATATTATTACGTTTCACGTTGTTCTACATTTCCTTTAACCTCTCTTGGTTCTTTCTGATCCTCTTTTCCTTTTCTTGATTTTTCTGGGTATTTCTTTCTACCTTGTCTTCCAGCTGGCTGATGAGATCCTCTGCTCCATCTGGCCTGCTTTTCATTCCCTCTACTGTGTTCTTCAGTTCAGAAATTGTATTCTTCATTTCCTCTTGGCTCTTGTGAGTAGTTTCTATTTCCTTTTTCATGTTGATATAGTTTGCAGTGAGTTCATTGTAGTTTCCCTGTAGTTTTTGGTAATTCTCTGTGAGCTCATTGAGCATCCTTATAAACATTGCTTTGAATTCAATATCTGATAGTTGACTTGCTTCTATTTCATTTAGCATTCTTTTTGAGGCTTCCTCCTTTCCTTCCATTTAGGGATTGTTTATTTGTCTTCCCATTGTTTGTGAAACTCTTCTTGTTAACCTCTGCTTCTTAAATTGATCTGTTCCGCCCTGGCTGGTGTAGCTCAGTGGATTGAGTGCAGGCTGGGAACCAAAGGGTCCTGGTTTGATTCCCTGTCAGGACACATGCCTGGGTTGCAGGCCGGGTCCCCAGTGAGGGCCATGTGAGAGGCAACCATACATTGCTGTTTCTCTCCCTCTCTTTCTCCCTCCCTTCCCCTCTCTCTAAAAATAAAAATACAATCTTTAAAAAAATTGATCTGACTCCCTGGGTTTCTTGTTGAACTTCTATGGTAGAAGACCTGTGAGATTCAATGGTGCAGTCTCCTTGTTCTCCTGAGCTCTCTGGTCTTTGGCTGTCATTTATGTTGGCTCTGTGTATGTCTTTGTGTTTTGATTGTTGTTGGTTCTTTATTTGGTGGGTCCTTCCCTCCAGTAGTTAACTGGGTGTCATTCTATCCACTATGTCTTATATTCTGCTGTGTGGGTGTGGACAGGTTGTGTTGAAGCTGGTTCTTCTATCTGTCCAAGGTTTTGAGGCTTCTCTCTCATTCTTGTTCAGTTGTTTGTTCTGGGTAATTTCTCCACCATTTAGTTGTATTTCCAGATCAGTCCTGGGTGGAGCAATCCACTTAGTGTGACTTCCACTCCCTCTTTCTCCTTCTTCTGTTCTTATCTGTTGGTGGTTCCTTTCTTGGTGGGTTTCCTCTTCCAGCAGGTATACTGGTGTTCACAGGTCCTACCTACTCTTTTTTGTGATCAGTTGGAGGGGGAAGGCAAAATGGTTAAGACAGTGGGAGTGTATTCTATGGTATTTAAAGTACCAACCCATAGAGAAGAGATAGGAGATCCTTTGGATATGTATAGTGTTGATTAACTCTTATATTTCACCTCACTAGCCACTTTTTAGAAAGGGTAGAAAAAAGATAAGACTCTTGTTGTGGAGGGGAGGATTGTGAGTTGGATCTAGAAAGCAGTGAGCTTGTGGGAGGTCAGATTATGAGGTAAAGTAAGAGTAAAGGATAGAAAATAGGTGTAGTATGCAAGAGAATGGAGTTAACCACAATAGTAGTTAAGTTCCAGAAACAGTGAAGTGAGCTAAGATCCAGGTGGGGTGCTGTGTAGTATTTATAATTGTATGGAACAGCAATTATTTACAACAGTAATGGAGCAACAATCATATGACAGAATCTGTGTGATCTAAATAACAAGAATACGAAGTGCAGGACCTACAGTAGTGTGCTATTGGAACACAAGTGAAGTGAAAAACCAAAAATTAAAAATACACTATGAAAGAGAACAAGGGAAACCAGTCAAACAATGCAATTTAACAAACCACACGAAGAAGACTGAACAGAAAGAAGAGAAATAAACAAATACTAATAAAGTAAAAGATGTAAAAATAATAAAAAATAATAATGCAAATATACAATAACTTTCAAGTTCTCTGGAATAGCAGAGTGAAATTTGTCTCACTTTCTCAGGTGTTGGGATGACCCCCTCCTTGGGTCTAACTCTGGTCCTTTCACAGATCCAGGTTTTATTGTCCCATTTGTGGGAATTTTAAAAAAAGGAAGGAAGGAAGAAGGAATAAAAAAGAAAGGAAGGAAGGAAGGAAGGAAGGAAGGAAGGAAGGAAGGAAGGAAGAAGGAATTAAAAAAAAAAGAAGCAGCAGCCTCCTGCTGGCTTTAAACAAGCCAAGCCAGTTCTGCTGGTCTTCCTGGCTGCAGCAGGCTGAGAGAGGATGGGTTTTGCTTTTCTCCCTTCCTGTGGTTTTGCAGGGATTGGGGCCAGGTCTGAGCCACACTATTTGCAGTTGTCCAGCCTCCAGCTCAGTTCCTCAGTTTCCTGCTGGGCCCCCAGTGCCCTTCTTCGCCCAGCCGAGGCCTTCAGTCCACCAGTTGCTCTGTCCTTGAGGTGCACCAATTAGGGGCAACTCACACACCACCTTCTCTCTCTTTGCTGTCCTAGATGCTATGGACTTTCAGAGTCTCTTCAGGGTAGTTCAACCCTCCCACTGAGTTAAGTCTTTCTGGGGATTGCTGACTCCCTGAGCCCTGGTGCTCTCCTCTGCAGGGGCATCTCCACCTTCCTCTTAGAGAGCCAGTTGGCCCTGCAGTGCTGGGGGGCCGCTGTGGCTGATGTGGAAGATGCAGGTGTGCGCCTCCTCTGCTGCTGCAACTGGGGCAGTGGGGTTGGGCTCGAGGTGCCTCTGAGCAACATGGTCCAGGGTTTTGGACGTGAGCACTTGCCTGGTCTCTGCTGCTGCAGCAGGAGCGCAGTCGTGGGACAGCGGTGTTGGGCACACGCTGGCCACTGCTGCTGTAGCAGCAGCTGCAGCAGATAGGGGGCGGCTGAGTCAGTGGCATACCACTGGGGCTGTGGCATGGTTTGGCACCCTCTGCCACTGTGCCTGGGGGTAGGGGCACAGTCGCAGTCCTGGCAGCAGAGGTGGGCCAATGGCTGAGGCTGTGGAGGCTGCAAGGGCACAGCCAGGGGAGGTGGGGTGGCTGCTGTGGCAGAATTTCCTAAACAGCCTCTGAATGCCTCTTGTTTTTCTTTTTCTTTTTGAAAAATTCCTCCTATTTGAGCCTGCCACTCCAAACAAGTGCCTGGCCTCTCACACAGCCCAACTCTCCAACCATACCGGGGACTGACTGAGTCAGGGTCCGTCATGGCCCAATTCTTCCCAACCAGCATCCACAGTCTCAGTGGGTGCCCTGTGTGTTTGCTACTTTGTCCTTATTCCCCTCCCCTTCCCTGTGACTTCAAGCATCCAGGTCCTTCCTGGTGCTGCTCAAACCTTGTTTGTCAGGGGAGGGAGCCATTGACCTGGCTCTCTCCCAAGAATCCTGTGGCAGACCCGACAGGGACCGGGCCTGGGGTTGCAGCTACCCTGGTCCCCTGCGATGGTCCCAGGGACCTTATTGTCCCAAAGCAATCTCCTTACCATCTGATTTTTCAATGTCCTCTACAGTTTTGGCCTCCAATCTTCATATATGCTGGAACACCGTTGGCTGTTCACTCTATTCCTCAGGACATCGGCTAGGTGTTCTACCCATACACAGGTGGAAGTGGACTCTGCTCCCACCTATCTCGCCGCTATCTTCCCCTCCAATCTCCCATATTTTTAAAAAGTTGGAATGGTAACTGTGGTTGAATTTAGGTGGTGGAATATTATGGCTGATTTTTATTTAATATATATATATATATTTCTGGATTTTCCATATTTTGTACAATTAGCACATATCATTTTTATGCTCTGAAAATATTTTTATTTATTTTATTATTTTATTTTTTATTGTTGTTTAATTACAGTTGTCCCCATTTTCCTCCCATTACTCTCCCCTGCCCTAAAAACTTCTTATTTTTATCTGTCAATATAGGTATCAGTGTTGTTACAACCAAGAAAACACAATCTACTCAGATGGGATTTAATACAGTGGTACCTCAGTAGTTGTTGTTAATTCATTCCAGAACTCATGGCAAGTGCTGAAACTGATGAGTACCAAACAGTGAAGCATTTTTCTCTGGTGGGGCAGTGTCATGACTCATACTATTGCAAGTGCAATGAGTCCCGAGAAAGTGCCAAGTGCTGACACATTTTTTTTTTCTCATCAAAATGCAATGAGTGCAGGGTTTGATGAGTTCTGAAGCCAATGAGTACCAAGGTATGACTTTAACAGAGACTGGTTACTCAGGTGATGGAGTAGCTGTGAAGCCAAAAAGGTGACAATAAGGTAACCAATTTATTAGTCTAGGAAGAAGTCACTAGCATTCCTCTAGACAAAGAGAAGCATCAGTGTTTGGTGTTACCCAAGAACTGGGGTTGTCCGGCATAAGCTAGAACTATGGAAGGAGTCTTCCTGGTGGGAGCTAGGACCACAAAAGGTCCTGGAGAAGAGGAGCTGAAGCTACAGAGGAAAATCCCCTCTCACTGCCAAAAGAGGAGCTGAGGTATGCCAGGCAGGGATTCTGTGCATAGCTGCCCTGAGAGCAAGGGGAAGATTGAGGGCTTGGATGCTACCACTCAGTGTAGCTGGGCAGAGAGATCAGAAAGGTGCATAGTAAGGGTATTTCTTCGGCTCAGCCTGGCAGAGAAGGCAGAGCAGAGGCTGCATAGAGTGGAGAGTTTGGGACTCCGTCTGATGCCAGGGCAGCGGGCTGGGAACTGGAAGGGTAGAGGTGGGCACCTGAGATTACTTACAGCCAGACAGCCCCCTGCCCTGGCGGAGATTGAACCTCTGGGATGGAAAGGTTGCACCCAGCACCCACCTCCTGCAGGATTGGAAACACCTCCAATAGGGAAGATCTGCAAAATAGGCAGGTCAGGCTCAAGAACCCACTGCAGGGTGCATATCCGCAAGAGAAAGACAGAAAGAGAAACACCTAAAAGGCCCAATTTGAACTTCCTTCAGGGAGACAAAATACACTGGTTCCTAGAGCCCTATTTCACTGAGGCCAGCAAAGCAGGGAGAACAGAAGGTGCAGCAAGGGTGAATCAGGGCCCTGACCAGCCTCAGCTCACACAAGAGCTACCGTTAGCACAAAGCAGAAAAGAGCTGACCCTCTTACACAGATTGGCCCCTCCCTTGAAATGGATAGCTAATTCATCAGAAATTATACATTATTGGAAATAAGCTGGGACAGACCAAGATGGGTAGTGCAGGGCAAGGGGAACACACCCACAAATTTCCCAGAAAATTGAACAGTGCCTCCTGGGGGAGATCGAGGGTCCCACTTTCCCAGTTACAACAGAGGTTCCCTCTAGAGGCAGGTAAATGTGATACAGGTGGTGCTGCCAGAAGTTGGACAACACACCCCTGCAGACTAAGCTGACAAAAAGTCAGAGGTGAATCAAGAAAGAGAAGTCAGAAGGTGAACACCAAACTGCTGAGATGAATTTCATCATTCTTATTCAGCATTTGCATTGTTTTCCTTCCTTTCACATAGCCTTTTAATATTTCTTCTTTTGCTTCAATCATATACCAACTAATTCACCATTCTTTGCCTTTTATTTTTTATTCTCTTTTTAAATTTTTTAAAAATATATTTTATTGATTATGCTATTATAGTTGCCCCATTTACCCCCTTTATTCCCCTCTGGCCTGCACACCCCCTCCCACCCACATTCCACCTCTTTAGTTCATGTCCATGGATCGTACATATAAGTTGTATGGTTTCTACATTTCCTATACTATTCTTAACCTCTCCCTGTCTATTTTCTACCTACCATTTATGCTACTTATTCCGTGTACCTTTTCCCCCTCTCTCCCCCTCCTACTCCTCCATTGATAACCCTCCATGTGACCTCCATTTCTGTGGTTCTATTCCTGTTCTAATTGTTTGCTTAGTTTGCTTTTGCTTTTGTTTTAGGTGCAGTTGCTAACAACTGTGAGTTTGCTGTCATTTTACTGTTCATATTTTTTATCTTCTTTTTCTTAGATAAATCCCTTTAACGTTTCATATAATAAGGGCTTGGTGATGATGAACTCCTTCAACTTGATCTTATCTGAGAAGCATTTTATCTGCCCTGCCATTCTAAATGAAAGTTTTGCTGGATAGAGTATTCTTGGATATAGGTCCTTGCCTTTCATGACTTGGTATACTTCTTTCCAGCCCCTTCTTGCCTGAAAGGTCTCTTTTGAGAAATCAGCTGACAGTCTTATGGAAACTCCTTTGTAGGTAATTGTCTCCTTTTCTCTTGCTGCTTCTAAGGTTCTCTCCTTATTTTTAATCTTGGGTAATGTAATTATGATGTGCCTTGGTGTGTTCCTCTTTGAGTCCCGCTTATTTGGGACTCTCTGAGCTTCCTGGACTTCCTGGAAGTCTATTTCCTTTGCCAGATTGGAGAAGTTTTCCTCCAATATGTGTTCAAATAAGTTTTTAATTTCTTGGTCTTCCTCTCTCTTTCTGGCACCCCTATAATTTGGATGTTGGACTGTTTAGAGATGTCCTGGAGGTTCCTAAGCCTCTCCTCATCTTTTTGAATTCTTGTTTCTTCATTCCTTTCTGGTTGAATGTTTCTTCCTTCCTTCTGGTCCACACCATTGATTTGAGTCCCAGTTTCCTTCCCATCACTATTGATTGCTGTACATTTTCCTTTATTTCACTTAGCATAGCCTTCATTCTTTTTCATCTAATTTGCGACCAAATTCAACCAATTCTGAGAGCATCCTGATTACCAGTGTTTTGAACTGTGCATCTGATAGGTTGGCTATCTCTTTGTCACTTAGTGGTATTTTTTCTGGAGCTTTGATCTATTCTTTCATTTGGGCCTTTTTTTTTTTTCTCAGCGCACCTGTTACATATAAGGAGCAGAGCCTTAGGTGTTCACCAGGGTGGGGTAACCCATGTTGTTGCATTGTTATGCTATCCATGGGGAAGGGGTCTGAGAGGGAACAATGGCGCTTGCTCCACTCTCTGCCGGCTTTCAGTCACTTCCCCCGCTACCCACAAGCAAAGTGGGCCCTTCTGTGCTGATTCCCAGGTGGGTGGGCTTGTGTATGTTCTAGGACCCTGTGGATCTCTCCAATGAACTCTCCTGTGAGGCTGGGAGTTATTCCCACTGCTGCTTCAACCCCCTCAGTGTTTTCAATCAGTGGTTTGAGGCTTTATTTTCCCGAGCTGGCACCCTGGGATGCATGGTCGGTTTTGCTTCCCAGTTGTTCCTTTATCCACATGCGAATGTGGGACCGCCCACTCCACCAGCCATGGCCTCACTGTGTCCGCCAGCTGCCGCCTTGCCGCGAGTCCTCTCTGCCTGGCTGCCTGGCTCTGCCCCTCCTATAGGTCTTGATGAATGTGTCTTCTTTAAGGCCTTGGTTGTTGGACTTCCATACAGTTTGATTTTCTGTCAGTTCTGGTTGTTTTTTGTTTTTAAATTGTTGTTGTCCTTCTTCCGGTTGTGCGAGGAGGCACAGAGTATCTACCTATATCTCCATCGTGGCTGGAAGTCTATTTTTTATTCTTTTTATTTAGACTTTATATTATTTTTTAATTTTATTGTTATTTCAAATCTCACATTGTACCCTTTCCTTATCTTACTCTGCCTTCTTCCTCTTCTTTATTTTCATTTAAATTGTATTTTCCCTCATTCCACACCTTGTTCCTACTCCTTACTCTTAATATTTCTCTTCCCTCTAGCCTCTCAGAAGCATTCTTCCTTCCTTTAGTCAGTACACATATTTTTTCTTCTTTTTATAATATTCTTATTTCCTTTCCACTTTTATAAACTGTGGCTTGAGTAGCATGGATATTACAGTTATTGATGTTCTTCTTCAGTGGTATTCCTATTTGTTCACCTTTTTTTAAAATTTCAAATCTCATAGGTTACTCTCCCCCATTTTACTCTATTTTACCTTCCTTCTGCCCTTGCTTATTTGAGTTAGGAATTTTATTTTTCCCCTTTCTTAGCCTGGATTCTATTCCTAACTCTTTTTTTTCTTAAATATATTTTATTGATTATGCTATCACAGTTTTCCCATTTTCCCCCCTTTATTCCCCTCTGCCTCACATCCCCCCATTCCCCACCCTTTAGTTATTGTCCATGGGTCATACACATAAGTTCTTTGGCTTCTATATTTCCTATACTATTCTTAACCTCCCCCTGTCTGTTTTCTACCTACCATTTATGCTACTTTTTCTCTGTACTTTTTCGTCCTCTCTCCCCCTCGCACTCCCCTGTTGATAACCCTCCATGTCTTATATAAATCCCTTTAACATTTCATATAAAAAAAGGCTGTGTGATGATGAACTCCTTGAACTCGACCTTATCTGAGAAGCACTTTATGTGCCCTTCCATTCTAAATGAAAGTTTTGCTGGATAGAGTATTCTCAGGTGTAGGTCCTTGCCTCTCATGACTTGGTATACTTCTTTCCAGCCCCTTCTTGCTTGGAAGGTCTCCTTTGAGAAATCACCTAACAGTCTTATGGGAATTCCTTTGCAGGTAACTGTCCTCTTTTCTCTTGCTGTTTATAAGATTCTCTCCTTATTTTTAATCTTGGGTAATGTGATTATGATGTGCCTTGGTGTGTTCCTCTTTGGTGTGGTCCTGCTTATTTGGGACTCGCTGAGCTTCCTGGACTTCCTGGAAGTCCATTTCCTTTGCCAGCTTGGGGAAATTCTCCTTCATTATTTGTTCAAATAAATGTTCAATTTCTTGGTCTTCCTCTTCTCCTTCTGGCATCCCTATGGTCTGGATGTTGGGCTGTTTACAGATGTCTCAGAGGTCCCTAAGCCTCCCCTCATTTTTTTGAATTCTTATTTCTTCCTTCTGGTCCACACCGTTGATTTGAGTCCCAGTTTCCTTCTCCTCCCTATTGGTTCCCTGCACATTTCCCCTCATTTTCTTTAGCATATCCTTCATTTGTTCATTTATTTGTGTCCAACTTTCTTCCAGTTTTGTGAGCATCCTGATTACCAGTATTTTGAACTGTGCATCTGATAGGTTGCCTATCTCCTTGTCCCTTAGTTGTAATTTTTCTGGAGCTCTGTTCTGTTCTTTCGTTTGGGCCATTCTTTTTTTCTCGGTGCACCTGTTACTTTAAGGGGCAGAGCCTTAGGTGTTCACCAGTTCGGGGTAACCTATGTCATTGTGTTGTGATGCTTCCTTTGGGGGTGGGGCCTGGGAGGGATCAATGGTGCTTGCTCCATTTACCTCCGGCTCCCATTCACCCCCACCCCAATAAGCTCTCCTGTGAGGCTGGGAGTCTCTCTGGCCGCCGCCTCAACCCACTCAGGTGCTTTCAACAGGTGGTCCTAGGCTTTTTTTCCCCGTGATGGTGGGTTGCAATGGTGGGCCATGTGGTCTGCTCTGCTCCCCAGCTCCTTCTCCCGGTCTATCTGCACACGAAAGAGGGACTGCCTGGTCCACCAGTCTCGGCCCCGCTTGTTCCCATGGGCTTCTCCGGGTGTGCCAGCTATGGGCTTCACTGAGTGCTTGGGACATGTTTTGGCCAGGCATGCCCACAGTGAGTCTCTCTGGGCAAACTGCCATATCACTGTGCAAGCTCTCCGCCCAGCTCCGCCCCGCTCACTGGTCTGGATGAATGTGTCCTCTCTAACTTCTTGGCTGTCAGACTTCCACTCGGTTTGATTCTCTGTCCATTCTGGTTGTTTCTTTTGCTTTTTAACTTGTTGTTTTTCCTCTTTAGTTGTGAGTGGAGGCACAGTGTGTCCACCTACACCTCCATCTTGGCTGGAAGTCCCTATTCCTTACTCTTATTATTTTTCCTCCCCTACCCTCAAAATCATTTTTCTTTATAGTAGACATCCCATATTCTCTTTTCTCTTTTGTATACTATTCTAATTCTCTTTCCACCTTTATTAACTTTTGCTCAGGTGTCATTGTTGTTGACCCGGTTGTGGTTTTTCTGCAATTTTATTCCATTTGGCTCACTACCTTTTTAATTCTATTTCAAACCTCATAGTATACTCTTCCTTTTCTTACTCCATTTTGCCATCACCCCTCCCTGTTTTACTTACATTTAAAATTTTATATTCTCCCTTTCTTCGCCCTGTTTCCATTCCCTACTCTTATTATTTCTCCGCTCTTTTCCCACTCAAAATAAGTTCTCTCTTCTTTAGTCATCCCATATTCCCCTTTTCCTATCTTATAGTATTCTTAATCTCTCTTCACCTTTATTAATCTTTGATCAATTGTTGTTGATATTACTGATGTGGTAAGGGGTGTATTTTAGCTAGCATGGGTTTAGTTTTCTGGGTAGTATTGCTTTGTTAACTGGCACTTGTACAACAGCATACAAAATGTGTTGGGGTTTGACTCCAAGTCAGCCAACTGGAGGGGAGAACCTACTAATGAATGAGCCACCGGTAATCAAAGTTCAAGTACAATAAGATAGCCCACATAAGCCAAATAAAGGGCAACCATAGAGCATCCAGATGAGGAGATCAGAGAGACTACACCACTGAATCCCACAGAACTCCTACCACAGAAGTCCATCCTACAAAGACAGGGAGGCAAAGCAGATCAACCTGAGAAGCAGAAACAAACAAAAAGAGTCACCTAAAATGGGGACACAAGAAAGAGCCCCCAATCAAAAGGAGAGGAGGAATCCCCAGAAAAAAGAGCTAAATGAAATTTAGGCAAGCAATCTACCAGACATAGAATCAAAATAATGGTTATAAGGATTGTATGGAAAATGGAGCCAGTGAGTCTTGCTCACCTGGATATCCAGGGAACTGGGACTTTGCAGTGTTTCTATAGCTTTTCTTAAGAGCCTGAATGCACAGAATCAAGGTCTGTTGTATAACCAGTGATAGTCTCTGTTGACATCCAGCTGGCTTTGTGTGCACTTAGTATATAAGAGAATTGGGACTTTCTGTGGTGTGACTCATGACTTGTAGTACACATGGATTGCCCCACTCTGGAATAAAGGCATGTCAGACATCCCTATAGTTCCATGCATTTTCTTCCCTCTGTCAGAATCCCATGTGAACCTGCCTGGCCTTGGATGGCTGCAGGACAAGGATGCTCAAGGAACTTTATGGGACCTACAAAGAACTTAGTGGGAACTACAGCAGATTGAAAAAAGATATAGAAACTATGAATAAGAACCAGAAAGAAGTGAAGAATATAATATCTGAAATGAAAAGCACACTAGAAGGAATTAAAAGCAGGCTAAATGAAGAAGAGGACTGAATCAATGAGCTGAAGAACAAGATAGAAACATCCAGTCAGAGGAACAAAATGAAACAAAAAAAGACTCAAAAATAATGAGGATAGTTTAAGGGAGCTTCAGGAAAACATGAAATGTAACAACACTCACATCATAGGAATATCAGGAAAAGAAAAGGAGAAAGGGATAGAAAATCTGTTTGAAAAAATAATGACAGAAAACTTCCCTAACTTGGGGAGGGAAAAAGTTATGCAAGTTCAGGAAGCACAGAGGTCCCAATCTAGATGAATCCAAAGAGGCTTACTCTAAGATACACCATAATTAAAATGGCAAATTTTAAAGACAAAGAGAGAATCTTAGGGGCAGCAAGGGAGAAACAACTAGTAACACAGAAGGAAGCTCCAATAAGGCTGTAAGCTTATTTCTCAACAGAAACACTACACACCAGAAGGGATTGGCATGATATATTCCAAGTAATGAAAATCAAGGGCCTACAACCAAGACTACTCTATCCAGCAAGGCTCTCATTTAAAATGGAAGGTGAAATAAAGAACTTCCCAGACAAAAGGAGGCTAAAAGAAAACACTTCCTCAAAGCTAACACTGCAAGAAATGCTAAAGGGACTACTATAAAGGGAGAAAAGAGAGAGAGAAGAGAGAGAGAGAGAAACACAGGTCCAGAAAAAATGGCAGGAATAAATGCCTAGACATAATAGCCTTAAATGTAAATGGAATAAATCCTCCAATCAAAAGACATAGAGTAACTGAATGGATAAGGAAATGACCCACATATATTCTGTCTACAAGAGCACCACCTCAGAACAAAAGACCTACACAGGTTGAAAGTGAAGAGATGGAAAAATATTCCAAGCAACCAGGCATGAAAAGAAAGCTCAGGTAACAATACTTATACCAGACAATAGACTTTAACAAACAAAAGCCACAAAGAGGGACAAAGAAGGTCACTGCATAACACTTAAAGGAGTATTCAAACAGCAGGATATGACCCTTGTAAACATGTATGCACCCAACATAGGAACACCTAAATATATAAAGAAAATCTTGGTGGACTTCAAGAAAGATACGGACAACAACACAGTCATTGTAGGGGATTTTAACACCCCACTGTCAAAAATGGTTAGATCTCCCTAACAAAGAATCAACAAGGATATTGTGGCACTGAATGATACTCTATATCAAATGGATTTAATTGATATATGCAGAACTTTTCACCCCAAAGAAGAGAAATATACATTCTTTTCAAATGCACATGGAACATGTACAGAGATAGACAACATGGTAGGAGAGAAAACAAGCATCAACAAAGTAAAGAAAATTGAAATCATATCAAGCGTCTGCTCATATCATAATGGATTGAAACTAGAAACCAACCTCAAGAAAAAAAAACTGAAAAACATTCAAATACATGACGATTGAATAACATATTATTAAATAATGAATGGGTCAACAATTAGATCAAGGAATAAACCAAAAGAGTATCTGAAACAAATGAAAATGAACACACAATAACCCCAAATCAATGGAACACAGCAAATACAGTAGTGAGGAGAAAGTTCAAAACAATACAGGCCTACCTAAAAAAGATAGAAAAATCTCAAATAAACAACTTAACCTTACATCTAAAAGAACTAGAGGAATAACAACAAACAATTCCCAGATCCAGTAGAAGGAAATAATCAAGATCAAGGCAGAATTAAATGACGTAGAGACTAAAAGAACAATTCAAAGGGTCAATAAATCCAGGAGCTGGTTCTTCAGAAAGATAAACAAAATTGACAAGTGTTTAACCAGAATCATCAAGAAAACCAGAATGAGGACCCAAATAAATAAAATCAGAATGAAAGAGAAGTTATAAACAATACCACAGAAATACAAAGGATTGTAAGAAACTACAAAGAACTATATGCCAAGAAATTGGACAACCTGGGTGAAATGGAAAAATTTCTAGTAGAAACATAAAATCTGCCAAAACTGAATCAAGAAGCAGAAAGCCTGGGTAGACTGACAACAATTAATGAAACTGAAGCAGTATTCAAAAAACTCCCAGCACATAAAAGCCCTGGACCATATGGCTTCACAAATGAATTTTACCAAGCATTTAAGGAAGAAATAACTCCTTTCCTTCTCAAACTATTTTAAAAAATTTCAAGAAAAGGAAAGATTCCCAAACTCCTCTTACTAGGCCTGTATCATCCTAGTTCCAAAACTAGGCAAAGACACAACAAAGAAAGAACACTTTAGACCAAATATCTTTGATGAACATAGATGCTAAAGCCCTCAACAAAATGCTGACAATCCAGATTCAGAAATACATTAAAAAGGCCATACACCATGATCAAGTGGGATTCATCCCAGGGATGCTAGGATGGTACAATATTCACAAGTCAATAAATGTAACACATCACTTAAACAAAAGCAAAGACAAAAATTACACTATCATATCAATAGATGTGGAAAAAGCATTTGATAAAATTCAGCATCCATTTATGATAAAAAAAAAACACTCAGCAAAGTGGGCGTAGAGGGAGCATACCTCAACATAATAAAGGCTACATATGAAAAAGCTACAGCCACCATCATACTCAATGGGAAAAAGAGCTTTCTCACTAAGATCAGGAACAAGACAAGGGTGTCCACTTTCACTACTTCTATTCAACATGGTATTGGAAGCCCTAGTCACAGCAATCAGACAAGAAAAACAAAGAAAAGGCATCCAAATTGGAAAGGAGGAAGTAAAACTGTCATTATTCGCAGATGACATGATAGTGTACATAGAAAACACTACAGCTTCCATCAAAAAACTATTTGATCTAATAATTGAATTTGGCAAAACTGTGGAATACAAAGTCAATATTCAGAAATCTATGGCATTTTTGCATACCAACAATATTTTATTGTTGTAAGTGAAAGTAGGAAATCATCCCATTTACTATAGCAACAGGAAAAATAAAGTATCTGTTATAAATTTAACAAAGGAGGCAAAATACCTGCACATGGAAAACTATAGAACACTGAAGAAAGAAATTAAAGAAAATACAAATAGATTGCAGACTTGTGCAACCACTATGAAAAATGGTATGGAATTTCCTCAGAAAACTAAAAATGGAAATGCCTTTTGACCCGGCAGTTCCACTGCTAGGATTATATCCTAAGAACCCTGAAACACCAATCCAAAAGAACCTATGCACCCCAATGTTCATAGCAGCACAATTTACAATAGCCAAGTGCTGGAAGCAATCCAAGTGCCCATCAGTAAATGAATGGATCAAAAAACTATGTTACATTTACACAATGGAATTCTATGCAGCAAAAAGAAAGAAGGATCTCCTACCCTTTGCAACAGCATGGATGGAACTGGAGAGCATCATGCTGAGTGAAATAAGCCAGGTGGTGAGGGACAAATACCGTATGATCTCACCATTGACAGGAACCTAATCAAGAAAATCAAAAGCAAGCAAAATATATCCAAAGACATTGAAATTGAGAACAGGCTGACAGTGATCAGAAAGGAGAGGGGAGGGGATAAAGGAGGGAAAGGGTTAAGGGTTTATAGAAACAATTATAAAGGACATATGGACAACAACAAGAGGGGTGAAAATGGGGGAGGGAGGCAGGGAGGACTGGGGTGGTGGGCAGGGGTGGGGGAAAAGACATTAAACTACACTCGAACAACAATTAAAAAATAATAATTTTAAAAAGATACAAATAAATAGAAGTACATACCATGTCCAGACATTCCCACCTCCCTCCCCTGCTTCCACACCCCCCTGCCTTGGTTTTGTCCATGTGTCCTTTAAAGTTGTTCCTCAAAATCCTTCCTCCCTTACCCCCATTATCCCCTCCCACCTCCCCTCTGGTTACTGTCAGATTGTTCTTAATTTCAATGTCTCTGGTTATATTTTGTTTGCTTGTTTGTTTTGTTGATTAGTTCTATTTAAAGGTGAGATCATATGGTATTTGTCCCTCACCGCCTGGCTTATTTCACTTAGCATAATGCTCTCCAGTTCCATCCATGCTGTCGCAAAGGGTAGGAGATTCTTCTTTCTTTCTGCTGTATAGTATTCCATTGTGTAAATGTATCATAGCTTTTTGATCCATTCATTTACTGATGGGCACTTGGGTTGCTTCCAGCACGTGGCTATTGTAAATTGTGCTGCTATGAACATTGGGGTGCATAGGTTCTTTTGAAGAAGAACAAAGTAGGAGGGATTACAATACCTGATATCAAACTCATTACAAGGCCACTATAATCAAAAGAGCCTGGTACTGACATAAACACAGACACACAGACCAATGGAACAGAATAGAGAACCCAGAAATAAACCCAATTCCTATTTTTTAAAAGATTTTATTTACTTACTTTTAGAAAGAGGAAAGAAGGGAGAGAGGGAGAGAAACATCAATGTGTGAGAGATACATTGATTGGTTGCCTCTCACACACCTCCCCTCCACTGGAGACCAACACACAAACCAGGCATGTGACCTGACTGGGAATAGAACCAGCAACCTTTCAGTTCACAGGCCAGCACTCAATCCACTGAACCATACCAGCCAGGGCCACAATTCCTATTAAAATACCAGTGGCATATTCCACAGATCTAAAACAAATATTTCAAAAACTTATATGGAACCAAAAGAGACCCTGAATAGCCTCAGAAATCTTGTTAGAGAAGAACAAGGTAAGAGGAATCACAATACTTGATATCAAACTATACTACAAGGCCACCATAATCAAAACAGTCTGGTACTGGCACAAAAACAGACATATAGATCAATGGAACAGAATAGAGAACCCAGAAATAAACCTGTCTCTATAGTCAATTAATATTTAACAAAGGGTCATAAGCTTACAATGGAATAAAGATAGCTTCTTCAATAAATGGTGTTGGGAGAAGTGGACTGGTACATGCAAAAAAAAAAAAAAAGAAAGAAGCTCACACCTGTCAGAATGGTTATCATCAATAAGTCAACAAACAACAAGTGCTGGAGAGGATGTGGAGAAAAGGGAACCCTAGTACATTGTTGTTGGGAATGCAGACTGGTGCAGCCAAAACAGTATGAAATTTCCTCAAAAAACTAAAAATGGAATTGCCTTTTGACCCAGCAACTCCACTGTTGAGAATGTATCCTAAGAATCCCGAATCACCATTCAAAAGAGCTTATGCTTCCCTGTGTTCACAGCAGTGCTATTTATAATAGCCAAGTGCTGGAAACAGCCTAAGTGCCCATCAGTAAATGAGTGGATCAAAAAACTATGGTACATTACACAATGGAATTCTATGAAACAGACAGAAAGAAGGAACTCCCACCTTTTGCAACATCATGGATAGAACTAGAGACTATTATGCTAGTGCAATAAGCCAATCGGTGAAAAATGAATACCATATGATCTCACCTATAAGGGGGATCTAATGAACAAAATAGAACTACATGCATGGAAACCTGGAACAGACTGAAAGTGAGGGAGAGGGAGGGTGATAATGCTGGAAAGAAGGGGAAGGGACTAGACAAAGAATATGTACGAGTGGTCCAAGGACATGGACAACACTGTGGGGATTGACTGTGGAAGCCAGGGGTGGGGGGTGTGGAATGGATAGAAGAGGACAAAGGGGGAAAAATTGGCACAACTGTAATAGAATGAAAACAAAAAAAAAAGATTTAATAATTTTTTTTTAAAAAAAGAACATGGATAGGTTCTTTCACAAAGCCTCCAGTGTGTGTTGTGTCAGTTAAGAATGACCTTTAGGTGGAGGTAACAAAAAGCCCATTATTGATGGCTTAAAAACAAGGATTTATTTTTTTCAGGCAACTAGAGGTGGGTGGTTGCTGGTTTAAGTCAGCAAATCCATTTTCCAAGTCATTTTTCTTAGTATACAAAGACTTCAGCTTAGGCCCCTTTGACCATGATTGTGGCAGTGGAAGCTGGAAAAACAAGAGCAAAGCACACCTAGGCAGGACACATTGCTGCCCTGAACAAAGATGGGGTGCTGACAGCAACAGATAGGGTAAAGCTGCTTCATGGGACCAGAATGATCATGCAGGCTCAGCTCAATTTTTACCTCCTCAGAGAAGCTTTCTTTGACTCCACTCACATGTTTATTGTCTGTCTCTCCCAAAGGAAGGTAAGGTCTTAGAAGGAGAGGACTCTTATCTTGTTCACTCTTATATCCACACTGCCTAGAACAGTGCTGGCACATAGTAGATGCCCAATAAATATTCGTTGGCTGAAAATAAAATTAGTGTGCCCTACATTTTTTAATGGAATTTTTTTCTGAACTGAGAAAAATGATAAAGTTCTGGAAAAATACTTATGTGAAGAATGGCCAAGGTAAATCTGAAAAAGAAGATTAATGACAAGGGCCAACCCTATGAAAATATGGTTTGGTAGAAAAGAAGAAATAGCTAGATGAGTCAATGGCATGCTACAGCATGGTACTTCTTGGCTTCACATTAGAAACATGTTAAATGCTTTTAGAAGAAAAAAAAATAGAACAAAGCAATACTTGGGCCCTACCTCCAGAGATTCTGATCCAGTGCTGTGTGATCAGTGTTTTCTCAAATGCTTGAGATGATTCTGATGTGTAGCTAGGATTGAAAATCACTGTGCTGGAGAATTCTGAAGCAGGTTTGACTACAAAGGAACATGTAACTTATGGTAAAGTGGCTTATCAAATTGGTGGCAACAAGAAGGGTTCTTCAAATAAAGGTGTTAAGATAATCGACTAAATAAAAAGCACTGGACCTTTATACCTGGCACCAGAATAAACCCAAATGGATCAAATTCTTATAAATTACAAAAGAAGGAGGAAAAAACCATAAGGATTCTAGAAAAAATTATGGATAAATGTATAATCATGGTGGAAAAGATCTTACTCAGATGTTTATAAGCCTAAACAGTAAAGGTTAATAACTTTGAAAATATTAAAAGATTGATTTCTGAATGTAACAAAATATAATAAATGAAGTCAAAGGACAAATGACAAACTGAAAAAATGTGCTTATAACACATGTGCCGCACAATGGGCTACATTTCAGTGATTAACAAAGAGCTCAAATCAATAATATGATTCCAACACCAGTTATAATTCTGCTGACCAATTACAATGTGTGTGGGTTTTTTCCACACCACCAAGGAATTCTGTGACATCAGCTGGGTGTCCTACAGTTCAACCCAATTCGGACACTATCTACACATATGTAGCATCAGATCCCACAGATTAGGAGCTCAGTCCCACAACACTGCCCTTATTTCAGGTGACAGTCACAATTTTAGGTTGCTACCTGTGCTTCTGACAGACTGCTATAAATCAGAGGTTCCCAGGACCTCTTCCTTGGGTTTTATTAATTTGCTATTTATTTATTAGTGACTAGCAGGGTTCAGGAAACCAGTTTACACACCAGATTACCAGTTTATTATGAAAGGATATATTTTAGGAATAGCCAGATGAAATAGACTTCCAATGACCTGGCCAGGTACTCTATTCTCCACATGTTCCTTAACCCAGAAGCTCTCTGAACCCCTCCTTTGAGTTTTTATGGAGGCTCCATTACATAGGCATGATTGATTAAAGCATTGTCCATTGGTGACTGAACACAGTTT